>APFE030562409.1:12079-48349 GCA_000404065.3 Pinus taeda
AAGTGAGGGGTAGTCCCGACGTATAGTCTTTGCATCCTCTCAGGTAGCAGATCCCGGGCTATACTTGTCTCACTGGACCTTAACTTGGTCCACCATGCGACGTCTAAGCTGTCGAACCCTACGGTCCAATATGCGTAATGGTTCGACCACTATGGTTCCCATGTTCGAGACCTGAAATTCCCTCCAATCCAATTTGTGAGATTCATCAAAAACATAATGTCGTAAAATAGATACATGAAAAACATCGTGGGTTTTATGCAAATGGAGTGGCAGTACAAGACGATAGGCAACTGGTCCAATCTTCCCCTTGATCCTAAAGGGTCCTACGAATCGAGGTGACAATTTCGTCCCCTTCCCAAACAGACTGGTGCTTTTGTTGGGCTGGATGCGAATAAAAACTTGGTCCCCTACTTCATAACTGTGATCGATCCTATCTGAATCAGCATAACTCTTCTATCTATCCTGTGCTTCCTTTAACGTTTGTCAAATCTGCTTAACCTGTTCCTCCATTTCTTGAACTAATTCAGGGCCAACTATTACTCGGTCTTCCAACTTTTCCCAACTCAACGACGTCTTACATGGCCTTCCATATAGAGCTTGATAAGGAGGATTCCCAATTGAACTATGGTAACTGTTATTATAGGCAAACTCTACCAATGGTAAGTACCTTTCCCACTGAGTCTGATTATCCATGACATACATCCTAAGCATGTCCTCTAGAACCTGATTTACTCTTTCAGTCTGCCCATCTATTTCTAGATGATATGCAGTGCTCAAGTTCAACTGAGTCCCTAGTGCTGATTGCAAACTTGTCCAAAACCTAGATGTAAATCGACAGTCTCTATCATAAATGATCTTTGTGAGCAACACATGTAGTCAAATAACTTCATTTACAAACACTCGCGCCACATTTGTAACATCATAAGTGTCTCTTATTGGGATGAAATGGGAACTTTTGGTCAATTTATCAACTATAACCAATATAGCATTGTGCCTCTGTGAAGTGAGTGGCAAACCCACAACAAAATCCATGGAAATTACCTGCCATTTAGATATAGGGATGTCATGAGGTTGTAGGAGTCCTGCTGGATGGCGATGATCAACCTTCACTCGTTGACATTCAAGACGTTTGGCGACAAATTGGGCTATGTCGTGCTTCATGCATACCCAAAAGAAGAGTTTCTACGTGTCTGTGTACATCTTCTTTACTCTAGGATGTGCACAATAGAGTGCTCTATGTGACTCTTAGAGGATGGTTTTTCTTATACCCCCTCCCTTAGGTGCGTACATTCGCCCTTGAAATATCAATAGCCCATCTAGTTGAAGGACATATCCCTCAAACTTTGGTTCTATCTGCTTCCCACTCTGGATTGCTGAGATGACTTTTAGATACCAACTATCTTCAAAGGGTTTCTCCAAAACATGTTCCCTTAAATTTATCTTTAAGGCTACTAGGGACAAGGTTTGTGGTCTCCTACTTAGTGCATCTGCCACCACATTCTCCTTTCCCTTGATGTATGAGATCTCAACATCATACTCACTTATGAATTTTCTCCACTGAATTTGTCTGGCATTCAAATCCCTTTGAGTGAAGAGGTGCTTCAAGATTTGATGAACTGTTCTTAACTCAAATCTTCTCCCAATGAGGTAGTGTCTCCACAGTTTCAAGGCTAACATCACTACTACTAATTCTAAGTCATGGGTAGCATATAACTCTTCATGTTTCTTCAATTTTCTATATGCGTAAGCTATTACTCTACCTTCTTGCATCAATATTGCACCCAATCCTTGCGCGGAAGCATCGGTGCAGACAGTGAAGTCTTTTCCAATGTCAGGTACTTGAAGGATCGATGCACTAGTTAATGATCTGATAATGAGATCTAAGACAATTAATAAGGTATTATAGGCTCATGTGCATGGATTTGTCTATGTTATTTTATGCAATGGATTGATAAGATTATGAAATACACGGACAATGAAGCAGTAAACAAAACATAATAGACAACATATAACGCGGAAAATTTAATGAGGAGTTCACAAAATACTCATGGGCTACATCTCCTGGTCTATCCTTTACCGGTGGCCTCTATATTATGTCTTCAAGCAGAGTTTTTACAATAGTATGAGCTCAGTTTGAGACTCGATACACAACAGGCATAATAGTAAGAGTTTGCTTGAACCCCTCAAGCTTTCTTTGAGTACACAGACTCTCTGAATCACTCTCTGTCTCTGTCTTAGCTCTGTCTCGACACTGCCTTCAATACTGCCTATTTGTTTACTCTCTGTCCGTGGCTTTAAAGCCAATCTGGGCTTCCCGTTCATTTCAGCTCCTCATCTTTCAGTCTCTTGGCCATTGTCTTCTCGAATCCCTCTTCCAGCATTACACAATTATGGCATAACGCCTGAAGGGGAGGTGGCCATTGATTCTGCAATGTAAGAGTGCCTTGGTCCTTTGAAATCCTTCAGATTCCCAAACGCGGTCGTTTTCTGTTTTACACAGGAAAATGCATTCACGACTAATCATTTCGGACTTCAAAAGTCCTTAAATCCACTCTATTTTCCTGTCGGGTTCGCCTGTAAGTCACCATCACATGTCACAATGGCCCTGCTCCAAAGCTCCCCTTTGTATTTTTGAAGTATGTGAAAATTGCAAAAATGCATTAGAAATGGCTTTTCTCTAGACTTGAAACAATATAAAATAGCCTTAAGGAACCCTTTTAGGTTCGAATTATCGCATTGGCCTTCATCCTTCGCATTTCATTTAATAACGAAAATTGTGAAAATACATTGAAATGATTTTGCTACGGATCTCAAATTTTATGGAATAATATTGATAAAACCATCGGGTCTGGTTCATCGGATCACACATAGACATTTGTATCAGTCCCACTCCATGGTGTTGCCCTGATGCAATAATGCAATGCCATTGATTGCAATCGCATATTGCAATAACCCCGACCATTGTAAGCGCTCCTGTAATCCTCGATAGAGATCCTACGATGTAATATGGGCCGTCGATCTGTGCGCTTGATTGACAGTCCAAACTAACTCTGCCAATCACCGTCGCCATACATATATGTTAAGCGTCGATATCCCACTGTCTGTTTATGCCAATTGTGATTTCCAATCAGATCTAGACCGTTGATCAGCCAAATCTGACGGTTGTTGTGCATTCATCTTTTCTTCCTTTGATACTCTATTTTTTTCACTCATTTCACGTGCTCTTGCCTCCCAATAATGTTTTTCCTCATTCTGAAGGGTTTTCTCTACAGTTTTCTTTAGTCTTTCGCATGATTTTCTAGTTTTTCGAGACTTAGAGAGTGTTCTTGGATCCATTTGGATCATGCCTTTCTACCACTAAAAGTTGGTTTTCAAGAATCGCTTAAGTGAGGATACAACTACCTCACTTGCCCAATCTCTATCCATTTGGCACTGCTGGGTTTTGAACCTTTGAGTCCAATTCTAAAGTACTCCATGTCCCCTCTGCGTGTAGTCCTCACCTTCCTATCTAGAACTGTATCTTCCTGTAGCTCATTGAGGTATTCAGGCAACATATCATCAATGGAAGGCAATTGACTTTTCTCTTTAGGATCTTCAATTAATGAAGGTTCAAATAGTCTTAAATTTTCTGCATTTAACACTGAATAGATGTGCATGTATGCTGGTAGATCAAGGTGGAAATAATTCTCACCAATTTCTCAAGTATCTTAAAAGGCCCATACCTTATTGGCTTCAGCTTCTTTCCTTCACCTTGCATTTTGTCCTTACTAATATACAGCCAGACTTGATCACCAACTTGGAAGCTGTGCTCCACCCGATGTTTATCATGATTTGCCTTGTACTTGGTTTGGCTCCTTTCCAGCTGTTCCTGCACTTCCTAGTGAATTTCTTAGATCTGTTCAATGAATCTAGTTGCTTTGTCCACATCACTATGTCCAATAATTGTTTTCTCTTTTTCAAAGACAAAATCCAAGGGAGACCTTGGTATAAAACTAAAACACGTCTCAAAAGGTGGTATCTATGTAGAAGAATGTTTAGCACGGTTGTACGCATGCTGCACATAACATAAATGTTCATCCCAAAGCTTGGGATGCTTACCGCAATAACCCCTGAGCAACTGGATCAGTGTCCTATTGACTACCTCTGTTTTCCCATCTGTTTGTGGATGAAAGGTTGTGCTTTTCTTCAGTCTGGTGTCCATTAATTCCCACAGACTTAACCAAAACTTCCCAACAAATCGGGAGTCTCGATCAGATACTATGGAAGTGGGTAACCTAAAAATTCACCTTGACATGTTGAAAGAACAATTTCACTATTTGTTCAGCTGTAATCTGCTTATTACAGGGTATTAAAATACACATTTTATTGAACTTGTCCACAATAACATATAAATAGTCATGTCCCTTTCTAGATTTTGGCAATATCCCAACAAATTCCATGGAATACTTTCCCAATGAAGGGAAGGGACTGGTAGTGGAGTATACAAGCCTAGTTTTCTATTGTTGGGATTATTTTTAGCACACATGGTACACCCTCTTACATAGCTAGAAATTGTTCCATTCATTCTTGGCCAATAGCAGTATCTTTGCAGCTGTGCAACTGTTTTACTTACACCAAAATGACCTGATATCAAAGAAGTATGTGCCTCCCTAATTATGTTAACTCTTTCTGTTTGTAGAATGCATAGCTTTCCCAAATGATACAAGAGTTGGTCATTAACATAGTAATCCAATTCTTCTACCTTTTTGCCATTACTTAAAGCTGCATATACATCTTTAAAGTCTATATCTTGAGCATATTGTTCAATGTAGCTTTCATGCATTACTGAGTTATGCTTAAGTATAGTAGATGCATTTATGATTGGTCTGGACAACATATCTACAACTTTATTGTGTATGCCCTTTTTATATCTAATGACTAAATGAAACTGTTGTAGGAAACCCATCCACCTATAGCATCTTGATTGCTGCAATTTAGTTTGTGAGCGCAAATATTGAAGTGGCTGATGATCAGTATGTATAATGGTTTCTTTGCCCATTAAGTAATGTTTCCACTTCTTCACACTCTAGACTAATGCATACAATTCTTTATCATATCTAGGATAATTAACTACTGCAGAATTAAAAGTCTCAGAATGGTAGCATATGGGTTTACCATGTTGCATCAATACTGCTCCCATGGCATAGTCACTGGCATCTGTTTCGATCTCAAATGGTTGTTTAATATTTGGTAATGCTAGTACTGGTGTTGTACTAATTTTTTCTTTCAAGGTGTCGAAGGCTTTTGGCTATTTGCCTACCCACTGAAACACGTTGTTCAATCCTGTCAAAGCATGCAAGGGAGTTGCAATTAATGAAAAGTTAGCAATAAACTTTCTCTAATATTGTGCTACTCCTGATAAGCTTCTAACTTCTATAGTAGACTTGGGCTTAGGCTAGTTTACAATGACTGCAACCTTAGAGGGATCTATCTTCAATTCACCACCCCCTACAATATGACACAAATAATTCAAAGATGTTTTACCGAATTCACATTTTGATAATTTAACATAGAGATTTTCTTGCTTCAAAACATCTATAGTTTTCTTTACATGCTTTAAATGTTCTTCCTATGTTTTACTAAATACAGGAATGCCATCTAGATATACAATTACAAAATCGTCAATAAAAGGCCTGAGTACATCGTTCATAACTCTCATGAAAGTGGCAGGAGCATTAGTTAAACCAAAAGGCATAACTAGCCATTCATACAACCCTTTCCTCATTTTGAAAGAAGTCTTCCATGCATCTTGCTTTGCTACTCTGACCTGATGGTAACCACTATGCCAATCCAACTTGGAAAAGTAAACAACTTCCTTCAACTGATCCAATAGATCATCAATGCGAGGAAGGGGATAACGATTCTTGATCATTATTTTATTCAGTGCTCGGTAATCAATGCACATCCTCCACGAACCATCTTTCTTCCTCACCAACACGATTGGAGATCCGCATGGTGATGTGCTTGGTCTTATGAACCCTTTCTCGAGTAGCTCCTGTACATGCTTCTTGATTTCTGCATTCTCTAAAGTGGATAACATGTACATTCCGATGTTAGGCAATGGAGCATCTTGCTGCAAATTAATATCATGTACAATTTCCCTTTTGGGTGGTAGACCTTTAGGTTCTTGAAATAATATATCATATTCTGAAACAACTTTTTCTAAATAAGCTTGTTGTTTAGCATCACAACCTTCAAATACATTGGTTTTATCAGGTTTCTTTTCCTTTACAACCACCAGTAAAAATTGCTTGCATGAATTTACAATTCTTTTCATCTGCCCTGAGTTTATGAGAGTATAATTATTCTTGAGTTTATGATCTCTTACAATATATTTGATTCCATGTTTAACAAGTTGATACTTATTTTCAGTTCTATCGAAAATGGCTTTTCTATCATACAAGTGAGGACTTCCTAAAACAATTCCACATATATCCAAGGGAACGATATCTAACTCAACCTCATCTACAAATGCTGACCCAAAAGAAAACCTAAGTTTACATTGTCTATTCACTTGTAGCTTTGCTTTATCACATACCCAACCTAATGGATATGGCTTCTTGTGAGGTGTGGTTAGTAGTCCCAATTTCTTTACAATTTCTTCAGAAATTAAGTTTACTTGTGAGCCACTATCAAATGAAGTATCAATCTTTTTATGCTTGGAAATAACTCTAATGTGAAAAATCTCATGTCTTTTCCTCTCATTTTCTTCACTATCAATAGTTTGGGCCGAATTACTAGTAGATGTTTCAGAATTTTTACCTTTTATACCTGTGGCTGCGATTGTTGTCTCATCACCTGGGTCTCACCCCAAATCTTTTTGTATAACAGCAACAATCTTCTTCTTCTTGCCATAAAACTTCTTGGGTTTTAGCTCCAGATGCAAAGACCAACAATGTTCATCATCATGTCCATCCTTCTTGCAGTGAGTGCATGAAGGTTTGACCTTTTGTACAGAATTTTCCTTCCTCAATTTCCATTTTTTCTTCCTCTTTTCCTTGTTCTTGCTTACAATGGGTTTTGATGATCCCCCAATCTCTAGGTTCACATTCTTGCCTCTAGCCTCTAGATGGGTAGCCTGGACAGATACCTCATCTATGCTAGTAGGGTTAAACATGAGAATGGTGTGCCTTAAATAGCTGTGTAGCCCACCTATATACTTCAGTAAAGTTTTAGCCGAGTCTAAAGAATTGCCTAGAATCAAAGCTCTTTTTCTAAATTATTGGGTGTAGCTTTATACACTTTTCCCTTTTAATTGGCGAAGAGTTTGCCAAGTTATCATAGCTTGCTGCATATAAGCTACTGGATAGAATTGTTTTTTAATTGCATAAACAAATTCACTCCAGATAGAAATAATTTTACCATGCTTCTTCAAGTCAACTTGTGTCCTGCCTTCCCACCATACCAAGGTAGTTCCTCCAAGGCATAGGCTGGCCAGTTGAATTATACTTCTGTCTGAATCAATATTCTGCACCCTACAATACACATCAATATGTCTAATCCAGTTATCTAGCTTCTCTGCATTTAATTCTCCATCATATATTGGCAAATCAAATTTAACATCTAATTTAATCAAAGATGATTTCTTCTTTTTATTTTCAGGGCTATCAGGAGATGTGGATAGAGGAGCCTCTTTTCCTTTCCCTTTTCCTTCAGAATGGCCATCTATAAGATATTCTTCTATTCCTTTGTCTTGTGTGGAAGTTGAAGAATCTTCGCTTCAACCTTTCTTAAATTATCTATACATTTCTTCTACCATGGCTCTCATGGTCATGAAACTGTCCATGAATTGAGAGTCTGATTCCAAGGGATTTTCTTCTGCCATTTTCCTCTTAGGATAAACTCTACCAATTTATGGGTTGGTTTCAACAGTTCTCCATCTCCTAATTTGAGCTTTGACCTAGTTATCATTCACCAAACCAGCACAAGATTGTCTAACCTTAGCAACCTAAAGCTCTGATACCACTTGATCTGATAATAAGATCTAAGAAAATTAATAAGGTATTACAGACTCATGTGCATGAATTTGTATATGTTATTTTATTCAATGGATTGATAAGATTGTGAAATACACAGAAAATGAAGCAGTAAACAAAACATAATAGACAACACATAACACAACAAATTTAATGAGGAGTTCACCTAATACTCCTAGGCTACATCTTCTGGTCCAACCTTTAGTGGTGGCCTCTCTATTATGTCTTCAAGCAGAGTTTTTACAATAGTATGAGCTCAATTTGAGACTCAATACACAACAGGCATAGCAGTAAGAGTTTGCTTGAACCCCTCAAGCTTTCTCTGAGTACATAGACTCTCTGAATCACTCTTTGTCTCTGTCTTAGCTCTGTCTCGACATTGCCTTCAATATTGCCTGTCTGTTTGCTCTCTGTCTGTGGCTTTAAAGCCAATCTGGGCTGCCTGTTCATTTCAGCTCCTTGTCTTTTAGTCTCTCGGGCCTCTGTCCTCTCGAATCCCTCTTCCAACATTACACAATTATGGCATAACGCCTGAAGGGGAGGTGGCCACCAATTTTGCAACGTAAGAGTGCCTTGGTCCCTTGAAATCCTCCAGATTCGCAAACGCGATCGTTTTCTATTTTACACGGGAAAATGCATTCATGACTATTCATTTTAGACTTCAAAAGTCCTTAAATCCACCCTATTCTCCTATCGGGTCTGCCTGTAAGTTGCCATCACATGTCGCAATGGCCCTGCTCCAAAGCTCCCCTTTGTATTTTCGAAATTTGTGAAAATTGCGAAAATGCATTAGAAATGGCTTTTCTCTAGACTTGAAACAATATAAAATAGCCTTAAGGAACGCTTTCAGGTCCGACTTATCGCATCGGCCTTCATCCTTCGCATTTCATTTAATTAAAAAAATTGTGAAAATACATTGAAATGGCTTTGCTGTGGATCTCAAATTTTATGGAATTATATCGATAAAATTGTCGAGTCCAGTTCATCAGATCGAACATATACATGTGTATTGGTCCTACTCTATGGTGTTGCCTCGATGCGATACTGCAATGTGATTGACCGCAATCATATATCGTAATAACCCCGGTCGTTGTAAGTGCTCTTGTAATCCCCGATAGCGATCCCGCGATATAATATGGGTCGTCGATCTGCGTGCTTGATCGATGGTCCAAACTAACTCCGCTAATCGTCGTCACCATACATATATGTTAAGCATTAATATCTATTGTCTATCTATGCCGATTGTGATTACAGGTCAGATCTGGACCACTGATTGGCCAGATCTAATGGCTGCTATACATGCATCTATTTCGCCTTTGATACTCTATTTTTTTCATTGATTTCACGTGTTCTTGCATCTCGATAGTGTTTTTCCTCATTCTGAAGGGTTTTCTCCTATGATTTTCTTTGGTCTTTGGCATGATTTTTCGAGTTTTCCAAGACTTATAGAGTGTTCTTGGATCCATTTGGATCAGTTAGTAACATCTTTAGTTCTGTGAATGTCGTGTCACATTCATTTTTCCATTCATACCTGACCCTCTTTCATTGTAATGTGGTGATTGGTTTTGCAATCCTTGAAAACCCTTCCACAAATTTGCGATAATACCTTGCTAGCCTTATAAAACTACGTACCTCATGGGAATTTTTTGGTACTAGCCAATCCATTATGGCCTTCACCTTTTTTGGGTCAACTGAAATCCCTTCTGATGTGCCGAAGGTAATGAACTTTCTTCTGAAAGAAAAAACATTTTGACAATTTCCTGTACAATTGATTTTCCCTTAAGCAAGTCAATACCACCTTTAGGTGCTTTTCATGCTCCTTTTCACTCTTGGAATACACAAGAATGTCGTCAAGGAAGACTTGCACAAATTGGTCCAAATAATTCCTGAACACACCATTCATGAGGCTCATGAATATTGCTGGTGCATTGGTTAAACCAAATGGAACAACTACGAACTCATAGTGCCCAAACCGAGTTCAAAATGCAGTTTTTGAGATGTTCTCCTCCTTAATCCTCAATTGGTGGTATCCAGATCGTAGATTTATCTTTGATAAAACCGTTGCTCCCTTCATTTAATCAAATAGGTCATCTATTCAAGGTATTGCGTACCTATTATTTATTGTGGCTCTATTTAAGTCTCTATAATCTATGCATAGCCACAAGAAACCATCCTTCTTCTTGACAAAAATCACTGGTGCAGCCCAAGGTGAAATATTATGTCTGATAAATCCCAAGTCTAAGAGCTCTTTTAACTGCATCTGCAACTCACAAAGTTTTGGAGTTGTCATCCTATAGGGTGTGTTAGATATTGGTTCTGCACCAAGCTTTAGGGAGATTGTTAAATCAATCTACCTTACAGGAAGTAATCCAAGAAATTCCTTAGGAAAAACATCATTGAATTCTGACAAAATTGAATGTTGATCTAGGGAGGGTCCTTTCTGGTCACTTATAGCCTCAACCACATATAGTTTGCAACCTTGTAGGAGACAACGTTTTAACTTCATCATGAATATGAATCGTAGCGACACTCCCCTCTTGATTCCAAAGATCTCAATTGGCCTACCTTCATCATCTAAAAAAATCACCTTCTTCTTGAAAAAGTCTACCAAAGCTTGATGAGCTTCTAGCCAGTCCATTCCAATAGTTACATCATACGTCCCCAATGTTGTGACGTATGCCTTCAACTTAGTCATACACACCCCAAGGTTTACCTAACATCGATCAACACTAGGTCCTACTGCTTGTTTTATCCTAGAAGCCATCTCAACTTGTTTAAAGTCATCGTGCTCATAGGCTGCCAACCCACATTTTTCTAATGCAACTAGTGAAATGAAACTATCTGTAGCACCAAAATCAAACAAAATTTTAACTTTTCTTTGTTTATCATACCTGAGGTTTCTACCACAGCAGGCTGGTGTTCAACTTGTTGGTTTCCAACTACTACATAGATTCGATGGTGGCTACTTTCCCCCCCACTGGTTCTTTTCCTTCTTTATGGTTGTTACCAGTTTGTAACTCAGGGCAGTCCCACTGGTAATGAGTTCCTCTGCATCCCCAACAAGTGATGCGCGGTGGACCTTGAACCGAATGCTATGGAGTTCTTTGGAAAGAGTTCCTTCCCCTAGGACCCCTACCCCACTTGTCGCTCCTTGTGTATGACTTTGATTTGTACGCGCCCTTGAAGCTGCGGGTGAGGCTGCACTAGAAACTATTGAAATCCCCACTATCGGTGCTCTAGGTACAACCCTGTTTCCATATCGTGGTGGCCTCAGAATTCCTCCCCTTTGGAAGGTACGAGGGGCCTTCCCCATAAACCCTGTTTGGCATGGAAATATGGCTTTGCCTCCACCCTTTAAGTATAATATTTCTTCGACATAATGAGGTTGTTCTACAGCTTCTGCAACTGAAGATGGTTTCCACATCTGCACCATTGCCCTAATCTTAGGGTTCAATCCATAAATAAAATGATCTTCTTGGCGCTGGTCAATATCCATGTAGGAGACATACTTGACCAATTCCATGAATCAAATTTCATATTCTTCTACTGTACGATTTCCCTATACCAGGGCATGGAAGGCTCCTACCTGTTGTTCTTCATAATATTCCAGTAGGTACTTTTTCCGAAATCTCTCCTCAAATAATTCCCAAGTAATTGTGTTTGGAGTGAGGTGCAATTGACACTCCAAGTTACCCCACCAATTCAGAGCGCTATATCTGAGTTGGAATATTGCTATTTTAGCTTTTGAATTGGAATTGTAATCCCTTAGTGCAAAGCACCTTCTCATTCCTTCTAACTAGGCTTCTACACGTTCGCTGGCACGACCTCCTACAAACTCCAGGAGCTTAATCTTCTGGAGCTCCCTAGTAATTTCTTCTATTGGAGGTCCTCTATTAGAGTCTCTAGATCCCTCAATATTCCCTAACCTTGATGAGGGGTGTTCCACTTCCACTTCATTTGTTTGGCACCCTTTTAAGGTCTCATTAATTGCTTCTAGGGAACGCAGGATGAGAGTCAACTCCGGTGAAGGTAATGGGTTATTTGTAGGAGGTCCTTGTGATGACTCTCTGGGACCTTGATTTCTTCGTGTCCTTACCATTTTGAATTGTTCAAAATCTGCATGATACCTAAGACTTATTAGCACAACATAGGGCCTTCTCAATTCTTACTCGGCTCACACATGTTTTGCATAATGATAGATGCAAGTTTTCCTTTTGTTATACTTGTAAAAGACTATTTATAATATAGAGATGATAACCATGGGTCTACTAAATCCTCCCCCATTGCTATCTAAGCAAGTGCTGCCACGCACTGCTAGTCACCCTCAAGTATCCTTACATATCCCTAAACAATCATACTAAATCCATCTTATACATTTTGAGCATTCACATAATCATTAACTTACCATTTTTAATCACATTATTATAACTAGGTTCCCTTTTGAAATTTCATCAACAACATTAGATTAGTTTTCAAAGTGGGTGCCTAGCTATCTCAATCAACTCAATATTGACATTATTGTTAGAGGTATACTATCTAATTGATGTATATAAAATGGCTAGTGCTACATGCTTGAAGATAATAATCAAATGAAATGTTTTAGATGATCTATATTCATGGAACCACAACATAAAATATGGCCTTGTCATTAGTGTTGATGGAACATTGAAGGCATATACAAAGAAAACCGCAAACCTAGATGTTGTTTGGATAAAATTTATAGTTCTAAGCATTGGGAAATTGTTAAAGAACAAATATCATGAATTATGTGACAAATATACACTGCCGACTTGGACACCATTCTTCTATGTACCTGGGTACAATCTTAATACATGGTATGGAAACAATTTCCAATTTAGTTAGCATGTGTTCGAATGATACATAGAACTCAAGGCTTTAATTTAGATAGATATGCATTTGATCCAACTAGGATATTGACACATGGATTGGTATACACAATATTATCATAAGCCAAAACCATGGATTTTATTGTATCTTCTCAAGGAATTAACACAAGGAAAATTTCATGTGAATGAGAAGTAACCAAAGAAGTAAGATTCTTAGCAATGAATGCAACATGGAAAATTGAACACTTCCATAGTCTAGTAAAACGTATACATACATACATTATATATATATATATATATATATATATATATAAATATATATATTAATAATTTTAATTACAAGTTTGAACACATATAAACTACTATCGCATAGTGACATCCTACAATATGAATATTTAATGAGAAAGTTGATCACACGCTATCGAAAAATTCATTCAAACTACCCTCCAAGAAATAGTGGATATGAAAATTTCAATTTCAAACTTGCATACTTCATTCATAGTGTTCTCTCTTACATACAAAAGAAAAATGCCTAGACATTGCTATGACAAAAGGCTTTTGCGATAATAAAATTGAGTTTAGTGATGGATCAAGGAATCATAAAACAAGGTATGTAGAGAAAATTTCATTTGAGTTTACTCATGCACCCTGTGCTGCAGTCATCCTTGAACTGAAGAGAAGAATGGGAAACATGATTGAGAAGGAAGCCTCGAATGTCATGGCTGCATTTGCTTCTGTCATAGAAAAGGTGGAATCTTTGGAAACATTTTTAGAAGTACGCAAGACGGAAGACAAGATTTCAACAAAGCGCAAGGGTTGCACTTGGGGATTTCAAAATATCTGCAAAGAAGGCTTCAACACAGATTACTTCTCTAATGATATCATTGTTTGATATAGGGCATGCGTTATTGCCGATAGCTCTGTGTATTATCAAAAGTTCCCTTTTGGAGAATTATCTTGATAAGGAAGATGAATTTGCTAAGATGCTCTTGACTGTTAGAGAACAAGAGGAATGTTGATTATCAGATTTCTCAGACTGGTCATCCTCTATTACATCACATTCAGATCATAATACTTGGCATTCCACTGAAGTTGACGTACCTTCTGCCATAGGAGCTGTAGTGAAAAGGAGCATGGATAAGATAACTACACCTCTTGATGTAGAAAATTCTTGACCTAATGGTGATTAGGAATTGGTCATGGAAAAGCCACTCTACAAACTAGAAATTACTTCAGCAAAAGTAGCTAACCTAGAGTTGCAGTTGGCAAGCCTAAAGGAGAATCTCAATTTATGTGAGAAATATAGAAAAGATGCAGAAGAAAAGCTAGCAGAGGCTGTCAAGTAGGGTATCAAGAATAAGTTGAATTTTGCAGAAAACGAAGAGGAAATTGCAGGGTTCCAGTTGGCTCTTGGTAAGAGAGCGCTCGGAATTCCCTTTGAAGAAGGGAGAATGTAAGCAGAAAGATGCTATCATTAAGGGGACGAAATTGTCAAATAGTGCTGCAACATCAATGTGCAACAGGAGATGTTTAGGTGACTTGGTTGGTCTGGTGGACGAAGTGTGTTGGTTGTGCTATTGTTTAGTGCGCTTTGACTGTAAATCGGCATTGTGTGTCTTGCCATAATGTTACGTGTGCAGGGGTGGAATTTTGTATACAGCAAGGAATGGACCTACTGCCATGGATGCAGTGGAAGGATTTATGCAAATATTTGTAGACCAAAATGCTTTCTTGGAGTACTTTAAAAATGGCTACCTAAAATAGATATATGGGTCTCTGCGATGAGAACTCTTCCACTTGAAAATTAGGAAATGCATGGAGCAATTGAGGCATATCATGCTAGATTGAAACTCAAACTGTTGAATGAATCAAATGTTGTTGCATTTCAGCGAGTGGATTGGTCAACACATAGCGAACTAGATATCTTTTAAGTATATATGTATATACTTGTCATTTTGCAGCTTTATTTTCCAGCATTCCATGATACATATGGTATATAAAAATAGATGGCATTGGGGGCTGGGTTTTGTTCAATGCTCCAAATATTTGTGCATGGAAAATTAGTTGATAGACTTGATAGATTTGGATCCATGTACCATGACTGTTTCTGATGTATTTGATTGTAACCATGACTATTACTGACATTTTCGATTGTGTCTATTCAACTAAATAAGGCTGTGGGACTACCAAAGGGTTTTCCGCCATTGGAATGATAAATAGAATTAGGAACAAATTATTTAACAAAGATGCAGAGATGGGAGTTACCAGTAGATTCAATGACAGAATTGATAGAATGAATTGACAGAATTGCAGAGGGATGAAGAAAAGATTTAGGAACCAAGTTGTTGTTTAAAATATCTACGAAAAGATTTAGGAACTGGAACCAAGTTGTTGTTGTTTTAAAGATCTGGATTGGTTGGTTCACACACTATCTATTGAGTTGCATTCTTACTATTAGTTTGATCAATATTCTAAAGAAAGTGGCTCATTCAGAAATGTAAGAGATGAGCTTATAGTTACCAGTTCACGACAAAATGCATTGCAGCTTCCAGATATTGGAAGCGTGGGTTGGCATTACAATGATGCCCAGAAACTCATGGGTGAAATGTTAGAAAAGAAATTACATCCTAATGGGTATATAAGCCATTTGTTGAAGATGGTGCCTAAAACTGAGGCCCAAAATTTATGAGCTTGCATTCTTTTATTTATGGCCATATTCAATCTTGGTGAGAGCACGTGTGTTGCTATTATATTATGATGATTATGACAATTCAACTAGATAGGTGGAGTATGAATCACCTTTTAATACATAGGGGAAGAAGAGTCGAGAGTAAGGTGGAGTAATCAGTTTCACATATTTTTTTTTTAATTTAGAAGATATTTGTGTCTAGTGGGTCTTGGGTCCAGATTTTGAACCTGGCTCTGATACCACATGTAAGATACCATCCTAGGGTCTTCTACCAGATCTATATTCTTTAAACTTAAATGCAATAAGATGCAATAATTTATTTTCTTACAAGATATTTAAACTATGATAATTTACCATTTAGAATCTAATCCATACAATTTAATTAGTGAACATTTCATTTAAATCACTTACATGAGTAATCTATGCATAGAGGAATACCTGTACCGATGGCTCGGTGGAGATACCCTTGAGTTGCTGCTCCTGCTAGAATGGTCCTCTTGAAAAATGACTGAATTTACCTCCCAGCCAACTAGGAAGTAATTCCTAGCCTAGGAAACCTCCACAAGTTCCGTAGCCCTCCAAGCCCAAGTCCAACCAGATGTAGTGTGTGTGTCCAAGACCAAAATAAACAATACTCCTTTCCTCTCTCTCAATAATTCCTCCAAAATCACAGCCAACCAAAAACAAAAGCAAGACCCAAAATCCCTCTTCCTCTCTTCCTCCTTCCCCTTTTATGCCCCCCCTCTCCTCTCCACCTCAACCACCTCTCATTAACATCATAACTTTTCCCTCATCCTTACAGTTGACTTCTCTTCTCCAAGGTAAACATGAGAGGACATTTGGGAATGTGATAAGAATAGAGTACATTTTGGGGATGAGAGATGAATATATAAATTGGTAATTAGTTGGAGAGGACCATGTCTTCTCCCAAGTAAATGTGAGAGTACATTTTCGGGATGAGAGATGAATATATAAATTGGCAATTAGTTGGAGAGGACCATGTCTTCTCCCAAGTAAATGTGAGAGTACATTTTTGGGATGAGAGATGAATATATAAATTGGTAATTAGTTGGAGAGGACCATGTCTTCTCCCAAGTAAATGTGAGGGTACATTGTGGTAATGTGATAAGAATATTTAAATTGGAATAATGGAAGGAGACCATATCCTATCCAAGATTAAATTTGAGAAGACAAGTTGGGAATTGAATAATAGAAACAATAAATTTTATATCAGTAAATAAAATTTACGGTTTCCCAAATGAAGGTATTCACCAATATTTCTTGATAATTATAAGTCAATATTTTCAGGCAATGTAAAAATTAATAAAATTTGCATGATAAGGTTAAGTGGGGCATTATAGGAATTTCTTTTCCTACTGTGAAGACTAGAGCTAGTTGTTGCGTGGAATGGTCATGTGATGCCAGGAAGTGTTGCATACTGTGTGATGGAAGGGTGGCGCAGCTAGAAGCTTGGTGTTATGGCCAACACTAGGGACTGTAATTGCATTTGAGTCTATTATTCCCTAGAGTGTGGTGCTGGACTGAGTACGCTATGAGTTTAGTAGAAGACCAAACGACCCTCCATTATATCAATATTTGGAGACTATTGGAAAACACTGCATACTACTGCTACGAATTATTTATATGCATTGAATGATTGTGTTGCTGGTCTAATATCAAAACGATGCACATGCTGGTCTGATATCAAAATGTTGTATACGCTGATATTTCAATATGAATATTTTGAAAGTCTACATATAAATCCCTGTTCCTCAGCTCCACTCCCATAGCTCTGATTGTCACAATGTCAAAGACTGTTGGGGTATTTTTCAAAGTCATTGCAAATTCACTACTACAGTTCCGTAGACAAAAGTTTGAGGTATGGTGAATGTATATGGTGTGAAGTGCATTCAACTCCTTTGAAAATGGTGGTAGTATTAAAACTCGTTGAGATTTTTGAATGGTGATAATAGAATGAGAATTTTCGATGGTATTTTTTTCGGATATATATTATATGGTTTATATGTTGAAACCATCATATAATATATTTGTGATTGGAGGAATATATGCTACATTAAAAGTATTAATATAGTGAATTCTTTTCCACCTAAACAGAAGATATCTAGAAAGGTTGTGTTTGTTTTGGAAATCAAAAGCAGATATTTTTTTTGGGAATGAATTCACTAATATCTATTGTTGGAGTAGTTTTCTCTGGGAAAGAGAACTATCCATAATGGTCAAGGAAAATTAAACACACTCTCATTTTTAATGAGCTGTGAAAAAGAGTGTGTTGGGACGGAGACAAAGAACCAGAATAGCCTACCTCAGGCAACGAATTTGCCATTTGGGAAAATAATAATAGCAAAGCTTATGCATTGATTGTAGCATCAGTAAATGAAGATGTGAGTCACCATATTTCACCATTTTCAAATGCTTTCGAAGCCTTACAAAAACTGAAGGAACTCTATGACTCACACACTGCACTTGAAGTTGTTCAACTCATGATTAAATTGTGTAGCCTTGAATTACAAAATGATGATCCTCTTGCTCTTGCATCAGAAGTAAAATCTATTATGCATGATATCAAAGTCACTAATGTTGAACTGGACATTCCTCTCATAGATTTTCTCAAGGCACTTTATCCCACTTACTCAAATTATCTTGAGTCATTGCAAGCAAATGGGAACCTCAAAGATATTACCTTTGACTCCCTTGTGAAAATATTTGTTGAAAGAGAGAAAGCTTTTGGGAAGAAGAAAACTCCTCAGTCTTCTAAAGAGGTTATGTGTCTTGCACATAATGAGAAGAATCTTGCTTAATATTCTTCCAGAGGAAGAGTTGGTCGAAGAGGAAGAGGAAGAATAAATTTCAAAGGTAGGGGGGCAGACACTCTCAAGAAGAAAAGCTATATTTCATTGCATACATTACATAAGAGATGGATCACATGATGCATCCACATGCGAGTTGCCTTGGGACAGAATTGAGCAGGAAAGAAACCAACCTAAAGGTAAAACTAATGACAAAGAGAAAGGTAAAGCACCTGAATCCGCTCACTATGTTGTGGCACATTGTAATATTGGAGTAAATGAAGACTTATTTAATGCTTCACTTTCTTCTTGGAAAAATGATTGGTTGCTTGATTCAGGAGCAACTTTCCACATGACTTTCATAAGATATTTTTTTGAAGAATTTACTCACAATTTTGATGGAGTAGTATACTTTGCAGACAAATTAAAACTCAAGGCACCAGGGCTTGGTACAATTAGGCTTAAATTGCTTGGTCGTCCAGACTTTCTTCTGAATCATGTTTTATATCTCCCACAGCTGAGGAGAAACCTAATGTCCTTGGCCCAGATCTGCTAGCAAGTACACTCCATTCACATGTTTGATCTCAAGGTTGAGGTAAGAAAAGCATCAAACCACTCACTTGTCATGATAGGGGCAGAAGAAGAAAGGCTTCTCAAGTTGCAGGGTACCTCTGCTCGTGCACAACATTTCTCATACAATTCTCATGATGATGAAGGTACATTTCCATCAAGTTTATTATGGCATGCTAGAATTTGAAACTTGAACTATGAGGGCCTCCGCTTGTTGAAGAAAAATGGTTTTATTGGTTTGCATACAATTCTTAGGAAACTTAAGCAATGTGATGCTTGCATTCTAGGAAACCATAGCAAATAGTCTTTTCATGATTCACATTCCAGAGCACATAGAAAACTTGAACTCATCCATTCAAATTTATGTGGTCCAATGTTTGTTCCTTCTGCAAATGGAAATAAATATATGATGACATTTATTGATGACTACACCAGAATGTGTTGGGTTTATTTATTGAAGAACAAATATGATGCTTTTAAAACATTCAATAACTTTCATACATGGATTGAAAATGATGCACAATTTCATATTGAATCTATTCTCATTGATAATGGAAAATAATACACTTCAAATGAATTTGAAAACTATCTTCGCCAACATGGGATCAAACATCAAACATCAAACAACTATGTCTTATAATCCCCAACAGAATGGAGTCGCTGAAAGAATGAATAGGACAATCTTAAATATGGTGCGCTCCATGATGTTTTTCAAAAAATGTAAAATTGATGTTTTCGGTTGATGCAGTTTTATGTGTTGTATATGTAAAGAATAGATGTCCATCTAATGCTATTAGAAATAAGACTCCTTATGAAATGTGGTATGGACACATTCCTTCGGTAAAGCATCTCAGGGACTTTGGTTCCACATGTTATGCCTTGATACCAAAGGTACATAGAAACAAACTTGGTGAAATAAGTCGTAAGTGTATCTTCCTGGGGTATTCAAACACCTGTAAATCATACCGTCTCTATGATGAAGTCAATAAAAAGTTTGTTTTATCTAGAGATGTAATCTTTCTTGAATCATGCAAAACTGACAATATAGTTGAGCGACAACTTGATCGCTTGGATAGATTCGCAAATGCATAATCATTTCAAGAATTTGATAATCAGATTCGACATCTTGAAGGGGGGATTCCTATACTAGATCAACCTGTGGAATTTTCTTCTAAAGCACTCTCTCCCTCGCAAGAAATTCCAACAACAGATGATACTTTGAATGATATGATTGACAGAATTGGGAGACTCAATCTTGATTCAGTCCCAACTCAATCAATTGAGCAGTCTAGACCATCTCAGAAAGGTCCCCCACAGTGGCTAACAAAGACACTTGAAAGTATTCATCCTGATGAGGTTGGAAAGACAGGAACTAGAAATTCAACCCGACAAAATGGAGGTGATGTAGATGACTCTGATTCACCTATTGATATGGGTGTTTCTTATGATTGTGAATTGAATTTGTCTATAGATTTTGAACCAACTTCCTTCAAATAAGCTGCTTCTCATGATGAATGGAAAGAAGCGATGCAAAAAGAGTATTATGCTTTGATAAAGAATGGCACTTGGAAGCTGGTTGATCCTCCATTGGGAACCAAACTAATTGGCTGCAAGTGGGTCTACAAGAACAAGTATAAAGATGATGGCTCACTTGACAAGCACAAAGCGAGGATTGTGGAAAAAAATTTTGCATAGAAGGAAGGGGTCGATTATGAGGAGACTTGTGCCCCCATAGAAAAATGGGCTACCATCCAGACACTCTTTTCCTTAGTAGCTCAGAATGGTTAGAAAGTCCATCAAATGGATGTAAAAACTACTTTCTTGAATGGATATCTAAAAGAGAATGTTTTAATGTCCCACCCTGAAGGATTTGTTATGAAAGGGCATGAACATAAAGTATGCAAACTTGTGAAATCCTTGTATGGCCTCAAACAAGCACTGCGAGCCTGGTATAAAAAACTAACTGAGCATCTTTTGAAACTCAATTTCAAACATTATGATCTTGATGATGCAACTTTGTTTATCAAGAAATTTGGAAAAACAGTTGTATGTCTTGTGGTATATGTAGATGATCTTTTGATGACTGGGAACAATGGGAGCTACATTGCATCCATAAAGAAGGAATTGAGGAAAGGTTTTGAAATGACTGATTTGGGCTATGTTCATTACTCTCTTGGTATTGAAGTAACTCCACATCTAAAGTCCATATTCCTTTCTCAAAAGAAGTACATTGGAGATCTTTTAAACAGGTTTGGCATGGCTGAATGCAATCCTCTGACTACTCCAATGGAACAAAACTTAAAGCTAACATCCATTGAAGGAAAAGAATTTAAGGATGCAACAAAGTATAGAGAGCTTGTAGGAAGTCTCAACTACCTGACTACTACCAGACCAAACATTTGGTTTGTTGTTAGAATCCTCTCTAGGTTTATGCAAAAGCCTTGTGAGGGACATTGGTCTACTACAAAAAGAGTTCTAAAGTACTTGAAGGGAACTCAATAATTTGGACTCAAGTATACACAAGTGGGTGACTTCAGCTTGATTGGATACTCTGATTTAGACTTCAATGGAGGCAAAGAAACTGGGGTATCTACTTCTAGTTATATTATGAGTCTTGGATCAGGAACTGTCTCCTGGAGATCACGCAAACAATCAGTTCCAGCAGATTCCACAATAGAGGCAGAATATGTGGCAGCAGCTGAGTCAACAAAATAAATGGTGTGGCTCAAGAAAATTCTGGAATATTTGTAGGTAAAACAAGTACATTTGACTCCACTCATGATTGATAATACCTCGGCAATAAACTTGGCGAAGAACCCAAAGTTCCATGATCGAACGAAGCACATCAATACAAAATATCATTTGATTCAACATCATGTTGAGGCCAAAACAATCCATCTTTTCCATTGTTCCACTAATGAGCAGATTGCAGACATCTTCACCAAAGCGCTTAGAAGAGAAAAGCTTGAAAGATTCAGAATGCTACTTGGACTCACCAACATCCCTTCAGATTAAGGGGGGGAATGTTGACACCTAATCATATGGATTGGGTGAACAACTGTAAATAGTGTAAATAAATAATAGAAAAAGTGGAGAGTCATCGAGAGATGAAACTCAACATTCACTCCCTCATGTTTATAATAATGAATAACCTAAATGAATAATAATAATCTCATTTGAGGAGTTACCTCCTGGCATGACATATATATATATATATATATATATATAGATAATACATACCATATATATATAATATATATATATATATATATAATATATATATATATATATATATATAGATAATACATATATATATATAATATATATATATATTTATCGATAATACATATATATAATATATATATATATATATATATATATATATGTATATATATGTGTATATATATATAATATATGTATATGTATATATGTATATATAATATATATGTATATATATATAGTATATATAATGTATATGTATATGATATATATATATATGTATATGTATATATATATTATATATATATATAATATATATATATATATATACATATACATATATATATATACATATAATATACATATATATATATATGTATATATATACATATATATATATATGTATATATATACATATATATATGTATGTATATATATAATATATATTGTATATGTATATATATATATATTATATATATATATATATAATATATATATATATATATATATATATATGTCTTAATTCTCCTTCTTTCTATAATAGTTTCTTTAATATATAAAATATTTCTATAAAATATTTCCTTTCATTTTTTTTAAGGCGTAACGAAAAATTGAGAATCTTCAAACACTGTGTAGAGAAACAGTTTGATCAAAATGGAAATGAACTTGATGGAGAGTTGATGGCCAAAGGTTGGATGATGGATTAGACTAATTTTCGACCTGTAGAAGACTCCAAACCTTCGAGTGTGTAGCAAAATTTTGGCCAATGGCTGTGATCAAAGAACGTGGCTCTAATACCAATATAATGAACAAAGTTTGTTTATGCTCTAATACCAATGTAACGAAAAGGGTTTGTATATATAGTGGAATATTCAGAATGTCTAGAATATGTGAGTATCCATTATAGGACAAATAACATTTATATAGAAATGTTTTAATATAAGAGATATTAGATATATATGATTCCAAATGAAGGTTCGCTTACATACCTAAGCAGGTGCCCCTTCATGAATGGTTATGTCCCTAGAGACATGTCTCTTCAATATACTAATGATCTTTAATTAATCATTATTTATGATTATTATTATTTATGTTATTTATATTATTATACATTATATTAGTAACATTGTCTTCCTTTTCAAAAAGGCTTTGTCCCCAAAGCCTATTGTTGATAAGGCATGTCATTTGTTTCTTTGTCTTGTAATCTATTTGTATAGTTCAAAATTCTTCAAGTTGTCATCTTTAATGATACAAGATGATGGGATCCTCTGAGTGCTAAACAAAATTGTCAAATTGAGAAGGGGTCGTCATTGTAAATGAATATTATGCGGAACTTTGCAATCATTTGATAGTTGGGATAAACTACCATCGTAAGAATGGATTTTGCAGACATCAGTATTCTTTGAAACACAACTCTATTATTTCTGTTCTGAGTGATACAAATGCATAAACTGATTGAGATATCTACTCTTGTTAGTCGGATTTTAATAAGGGGTTCTTGCGATTTGATATCTACTGATCTTATTTGTGGCAATTTCTTGATTTACTTGAGCTATACGATTTCCTTCATGTATGGAAGTCACTTGGTTAATCGATAGATCTCCATTTGAAATTTCCATTGTCTAAACTTCAATATTTGAATATGCTTTTACTTCAACTACTTTGTCATGTTTTTGAGTTGTGATATTGAGTAGATTGGTATTTGTTCTTTTTTCTTCAACTTGGATTGCTATGTCTAAAGACTTTGATAATTCTTTCGTGACAAGTTCTTCTAATTTGTTTTTCAATGGTCTTTTTCATTTTTAAGTTTCTTAATTTGAGTAAGCATACTTTGATTATGGTTTTTGAGACACACAAGTGCTTTAGGTTCTTATTCATCTGTTGAAAAATGGAACTACATGTCACCTTTCCTACTTGGCACTTAATCATGCCACTTCACATCTCTATCTCTCTCTCCTTGATGGAACTTGTACCCTTCTCTATCTCTTAATGGATTCATTGCACTTCTCCTACACTCCTTGATGCACATTAAAGACTTGTCATAGCACCCCTCTTACATGCATTAAATACTTTTCATAAAATATTCCACTAACGCACTCTTCAATGCATATGTTAGACTCTCTCCTTCAAGGCATGTGTACCTCATTTATGGCATGAGCTACAAAGGCAAGTGTACCTCCTTAATGAAATGAGTTACAAAGGCATGTGTACCTACCTAAATGGCATATGTATCTCTCCCTCGAGGCATGTGAGTTACTCCTCCTTCATGACTCAAACTCGTTTCTCCTCCTATATATATGTGTCTCTCATCTTCACTCTTACTTTTGCATTGTGAAAGGAGAATTTGAATTTGTGAACGAGAGAGTGGGAGAGACTATAGAAGGATTGAGAGAGTGAGAGAGAGGCTTGGAGAGTAAAAGAAGAGCTTGGTGAGGCATACTGATTCAGTGTTTACATCAGCTATTTCTATTAGAGATCTTAAGATTTGGGTGAACTTATTCATTTTCTCATTGTATTTTGTTTCTCTGTTAAAAAATTGACTTCTAATAGAAGAAGAATCTGCTTAGGTTTTTACCATGTGGCTTTTTCCCTGGTCATTGAACCTAAATTCTCAGTGTCTCATTGTGTTCTTGGCTATCTTCTATTTTTCATATGGTTTATGTTCTATCTACAATTGCTTAACTAATATTGCAGTTGGAGAAAGTTTCCTTTTTTAAGTAATTGTTTCAGCATAGAACATCAATTTTCAACATTATCAACCTTATTTTTAGTGTTTTGACATTCAACCTTTTCATCTTGTAAAATTCTTATTTGTTTTAATAACTTTTGATTAAAGTATTTTAAGAACAAATTTTCTTCTTATTTCTCTGATAGACTGTCATTGAGCTTCTTCTTGGAACTTTCCTACTCTTTCTCTAATTTTTGTTTCTTAGCCTTAGACTTCCTGACTTGTGCATGTAGTTTCTAACTTTGATCTTTTAAATGAGAAGTTTCTTTGTATTTATTAGATATGACTTCTTCAAGATCCTTTTACTTCATTGATATTGTTTTTTTATTCTCTTGAAGTGGCAATTTCGAAATATCCTTAGACTCTTCTGGCGAAGGCATTATCAATTCTTACTTCTTTGTCATGTCCTAGAATGTGATCATATTTTAATAAGGAAATTGTCGAAAAATCAGTGCTACTAGAATTAGGGTTTTATTTCTCTTTCTTGATAATTATTTTTGAATTATGTTGGCTTCTTTTACTTCGTTATTATATTATCTTTCATCAAGAAATTACCAAATTATGTGTGTATGAAGATCACAAGAATAAGAGACACAAGATGTAGTCACTCAGCCAGGGCAAAACCCCTATCTAAAGGAAAACCCAATAAAACTTATTCCTTTAGTAGTTAAGACGAGATAATCCAAGACTCTTCGACCTAAGCACAAACTTCCTCCAACCGCCATGTCAACTATTCCTTCCAGCAACTTTGACCTTGTAGCAGCAGAACTTCGACCCAGCAAATCCAGAATTTTGACCTTCCTAGTAGTAGAACTTCGACCCAACAAATCCAGAACTTCGACCTTCCATCAACTAAACCTTAACCCAACAAATATCCCAGTAACTTTTCATAAAGAGAGAGAGATAGATAGCTCAAAAAATTTGACTTGTTCTTCTTCAATAGCCCTTCCTTCTTCTCCTTGAACTTTGCACTTTTTTGCACTTCCTTCTTGTGTATCGAACTTGATGAGTTGGTGAGAAAATAGATCGAACTATACTTGTATATATATCCTCTTATGTGGGTCGAATTTTTCTCTTGTAGGCCAACTTCATGAGGCAAGGGATGACTTGGTGTGGAGGTGACAAATTACATATTTGACTCAATAACAATTTTTTTTATATGACTCAAAAGCCCAAGAAGGGTCTCATTAAATGGACACTGACTCTAATGATTCAATATAAAAATTAGAAGTCCTCAATGGGGACTTGTTGGAAAATATGTAACTAGGTTCAGTCTTCATATATGTAACTTTTATATTTATACTTATTCAAGAAAAGATAATTTAGTTTTTTATTATTTGTCAATGAGTTTCTTGCTCATTGAAAATACGTTAAGCACATTTTGAAGTGCTTCTAGGGAGTCAAAGTCAAAATGTAACTATGATGAGACTCTTTGAGGGCATATTACATCATGTATGATTTCATACAAGGTCATGGGAATACCTTCAAGGCAAGTCAAATCCTCTCCTAGCAACAACGAAGTCTACAAGTATCAAAAATGTTGAATAAATGTTGAAATATAATGCAACTGCAAGTCGGGCTAAGACACTGTCAAGTTAGATTAAAGAAGGAGGGATAGACCTCTATAAATAGAGGTTTTCCACTCCTCATTTGGACACATTCACAAGCTCTGAAATCTACAAGTAGTAGAAGCCTCTAAGGACTAAAAGAAGACGAGAAATTATGGAAAGAGCTCGTGAAATCATATGATAGAGTAGATGCAGGAAGGAAGTATGGTGAGGATAGGATAAAAGTATTTAAATTTGGTCATAACATTATTGGAAATTCATTAAATGATTTTAATATTTTACTAGTGCAAAATTAAATTCAATTAGTGTATGTTTTAGGACAAGGCCTCGAAGGCCAGACTTGTCAAATATCATGCCACACATCACAATGGCCAAACAAGTTTAGAATCCTTAACATGAAAATTTGTAAGATATATAATATATGAAATTATATATTTTTTAATTTTGCACAAAAAAATAAATGATTTGATATTAATTAGTTTAACTTGTCCATTTGCCATGTCTTGACAGGAGTAACAATCTAGTCATTATCCATCACAATGTGAATTCAATATGATACAAGAAAAAAAGTGGCACGATTTTGTTATCTGGATGGAAAATAAGGTATCATTAGTTGACTTTCAATAACTTAGTTGGATATTGTTATGTTAATATGTCAATTTTCATTTCGAGTGCTGAGTTGTTTATTTATGTGTAACTTGAGTTATTTTATGCTAGAGTCCATCATAGCACCCTTATAAATCACCAACCTTTCACTATGCTCAAGTCCTTAGAAATCAATATCTAATCATGGATTTATCAAGTCATTTTCCAAAAACCCTAGGCTAAAGGAGGGATGAAATACCATTTAATACATAACCCATAAACAATAAAACAAATTACATGGGATTGATTATAGATGCTTTAGTTGAGAGCACATTACATGGGATTGATTATGGACCTCAGATACATGTGTTGAGGAGAATGGGATTATTGTCTTGGAAAGAAAAAAGCCTTGTGATGAAGAACACTTGAAACTTTCAACCCATGCTTAGAGAGTGCACCACCCGAGAATTGGTCTCTTGACATATATACCTTGGAGAGAGAGCACTTCACTTGGATATCTTATATTATTTATTAAATTAAAGTGCTTGTGTAATTAGTCCACTTTACAAATGTTGGCCTCCATCACCTACTTTGTATAGAGGGAATATAATGTATTTTTGTACACTATACTCATTATTCAATTTATATAATTGTCATGGAGAGTTGTTAGTGCTTGCACGATGCAATAGAGGAAGACATAGAGTTTTTGAGGTAAACTCTAGAGAAGAAATGAAGATGAATTCTAGCACTAGGGATGATCTTGAGTCTTAGCACTTTCCCTAGAAATTATTTTACATATGGTAGGATGATGGGTGTATTGAGGTCTAAAACTTTTGTTTTGTAGTGATATATGTGTTGAATGAGTTAAGAAGATATGTAGGGAAATCACGACCAGAATAGGAACATTTATGATCTATGCCTTTGTTGGAGCCTATTTGAACTTTGAAGGCCTAGTGTGAAAGAAAGGACATGAAACTCTATAGGACACTTCCATTTCGAGTCCTATGGGGAGTATGGTTAGCACACAACTTGGTGATTTTTCAAAACAAAATTTATCATACATTCTAGACTACAACACAAGCTTTCTCACTATTCCAGCTCTATCAGACCCTTGTTAATCCTAAAACAATAAGACGAGTGGGGTAGATGATAATAGAACTTTAGATGAAATGTTAACTTATTTTTGGAGAAATTAATGAATAAATTAAACTAGCCTACTTATTTGTGATTAAAAACTTTAAAATTGACTTATACCATGGAGAGGATAGCATAAAGAATTTTTAGGTTTAAAGCATAAGGATAAACAAAATCCTATGCATTAGATTTACAACCGAGAGCATGAAATGAAAGAAAATAAGATACAGAGACTGCAAAGTGATTCATTAACGTTTCTTAGATAAAAGTCACAGGTATCTCAACTATTCACACAACATTGATAAATTTGTTAATGAAAGAAACCAACAAATTTATTACACAAGTCTCAGAAGAAGAATAACACAAATGAAAAGTTACTAAGAAACACCTCTTTGGTTGCCCACTTTGAAGCTTTGACAAGCAAGATGAAATGACTCGTTATTACAACATATGCTATGGAATATGTTGTTACAATGGTTGCTACTAAAAAATCCATTGTTACAACATTTTCATATCAGTCCACTATTACCTTTGTTTGTGCTTATCAAATTTTTTTTCTTGATCCCTCAATTGTTGGTGTAGTGTTGGGTGGAAAAAACACCTCTTTGGCTACCCACTTACAAGCTTTGACAAGCAATATGAAATGGCTTCCTACCCCTTCAATTGTTACAACATTCGTTGTAATGGTCACTATTTCAATAGTTTCAATAGTAGCAATGGTTATAACATAAGATTTTACAACAATTTCTGCATATTCAATAGTAATGAGTATTACAAAATCAGTTGCTACAATGTTTTCAACAGATTTAACATTGATATGTTGTTATGGTATCTATTATTACAACATCTGTTGTTGCAATGTTTTCTTCTCAATCCACTTTTACCTATGTTTTTGTTTCTCAATTTGTTTTCTTAATCCCCCAAGCGTTGGTGTAGTGTTGGGTGGCATAAAAAACTCTTTGGCTGCCCACTTTCAAGCTTTGACAAGCAATATGAAATGCCTTTCTACCCCCTCAATTGATACAACATCCATTGTTACAACACCCATTGTAATGGTCCACTAGTACAAAATGGCTAATTAGTTACCAAAAAAAGGACTAAATTTTGCATATAAACGACCATTTTTCAGTCTCACCAGTACTAGCTAATTTATAGTGTCTTATAACACAACCAACTTTTATTTGTTTTTAGCTTAGTCAATAATTGGTTGTCTCAATTTTATCGTGTAGTAGTGTATTTAGTCATTGATTTGGTCATTAATTTTGTCATTGATTTAGTCATTAATTGTCACAATTAACAACAAAATATACAACACAATATATTACTATATGATTACCTGAGAAAACCAATTAATGACGAAAATAATATGATCAAAATGTTGGTTGTGTTATAAGATACTGTAAATTAGCTACTAATAGTCATATATATGCAAATTTTAGTCATTGTTTGAAACCAATTAATGACCAAAGAAATATGACTAAATTTTGGTCATGTTATAAGATACTGTAAATTCGCTGCTAATAGTTGTATATATGCAAAATTTAGTCATCTTTTGTAATCACAAATTTATCATTTATAATAGTCATTTATATTTTTTTGGCAATTTCATATTCATTATATCAACAACTAATTTAGTAGTTTTAGATTGGCTCTATGTGTTTATTATTAATCAACATAAATTAATTAGTATGATTTTGGGACTAAATTTAAAAAATGTCATACAATGTGGATGTTCATCTAATATGAAAACACAAAGTTACATATGCTAATTACAATTCTAAATAATATCAAGTGCAACTATAAATAATTTCAACCACATAAAATATATTATATGAAATTTAAAGTATTACAATACGAGTTTCGAACTTAATATTGGTTGGACTACAATTTACACATGAAATATTGTTTCATCACTTCAAAACATCATCATTATGTTGTCAAGGCATTGTAGGTGAATTCACCATCTCCGAAGACTTGGTCATCGGTCTCTATGTGTGTGTGTCATGCGAGATATTGTTTTTACGGGTATCACTAGACCAGTTCTCTTCTTTCTCTCTTTCTACATTTGTCGCTCCAGTGTTATTTTTCTCCTCTTTCTTCAATTATTGCTTTTGATAATCAATATTAAGTTCATCTTCTGAGACAAAAGAAGATATAATACAGAGTATAAGACATGAAATACAATGAACACTGGAATATAAACTAAAGTAGATGTCATTGTTTCAATAGTTTCAATAGTAGCAATTTTTATAGCATCAAATTTTACAACAATTCAACATTTTCAAGAGTAATGCATGTTACAACATCAACTGTTACAACATTTTCAGCGGATTTAATATTGACATTTGTTATGACATCTGTTGTTACAACATCTATTGTTACAACATCCATTGTTACAACATTTGCTTCTCAATCAGTTGTTACCTATCTTTGTTCTTTTCAATCTGTTTTATTGATCCCCCAAGTGTTGGTGTAGCTTTGGGTGGCAGAAACATGTCTTTCACTACCCACTTTCAAGCTTTGATAGGCAAGGTGAAATGGATTTATACCCCCTCAATTGTTACAACATTTGTTGTTACAACATCTGATGTTACAACATCCATTGTTACAACATCTATTGTTACAACATCCATTGTAATGGTCACTATTTTGGTATTTTCAACATTTTCAATACTAATGAGTGTTACAATATCAACAGTTACAACATTTTCAATAGATTTAACATTGACATGTTGTTATGGAATTTGTTGTTACAACATATGGTGTTACAACATCTAATGTTACAACATTTGTTCTTATAACATCTGCTTCTCATTCTATTGTTACCTATGTTTTGTGCTTCTCAATTTGTTTTCTTGATCCCCCATGTTGTATCTTTGTGTAAAATCCTCGGCTAAAGAATTGATCCAAAGCATCAATGTGAGGAATTGAAAGAGGATTTGAGAGGAATTTAGAAGGCTAAACATTATCCTTGAAAATTTAATCATCTAATAATAACAGTGATGGGTAGATGAACCTCTTTAGTCAACACAATATATCCAATACAATATAGAAGCAACAATCTAAAGATTTATTGGCAATAAATTAAAAATAATTTCTAATTTCGAACTCAATTGTGAATATAACTTTGCAAAGGGACGTCGGGGAGATTGATACTCAATCTTGCCCTTCCCAATGTCCTATACTATTCTCAAACATACGCAGAAAAAGACTTTGAAATTATAAGAAGAACTCACAAGTACACAATTGTTGTCATGAATGAAAACCAAAAGCCATTGATTATATCTGTTGACACCTAATCATAGGGATTGGGTGAACAACTATAAATAGTGTAAATAAATAATAGAGAAAATGGAGAGTCATCAGGAGATGAAACTCAACAGTCAATCCCTCTTGTATATAATAATGAACAACCACAATGAATAATACAATCTCATTTTGAGGAGTTACCTCCTAGCCTAACATGGTATCAGAGCTAACCTCTATTTTTAGTTTTCTTCTCTTGTAACTCCTTTATGCCATTTTTCTAGCAGCTCTAGAATCTGTCATTTCTGTCAATTTCTCTACCTATTATCATTCTCTGAGTTGTGTCCTATTTGAATTGATTGTTAAAATCATGTTGACTGTAAAGACCATCGTGTTGAGAGCTGCACAAAGGAACGATTTTGTCAAGAATGGGATCACAATACATTGCATTAATGTGCAGAGCCCTGGTGCATCACAATCCAATTTCCATCATTTATTTTCATAGCCCATAACACTATGCTCCTCTTTTGTTGTATGTTGTGCCTCCCGACGAAACTGAAATTTTTGTTATATCGCCATACTGCCTTTGTCACTGTGATACCTGCATCGGTCAATATATAACTGTGTTTTTTATTATCGTGACTGTGATACTATTTTTTAATATTGGTTTTCCATTCAACACACAGTTTCATGACTAAGTCACTCCTCCCATAGTGTGTGTCTCTCCTCGCGGCTCCCACTACAATGGTGCCTCCATGCAAGAGCGAACTACGGACCCTCTCCACTCCAATTGGCCCTCCCTCGAACACTACCATATAACGCTACTCCTCCTTACAAATACGCCTCCATATAAACATTGCTTGTCCATAAGCGTTGATCCATATGCTATCATAAGCGTTGCTCCATACGTTGTCATATAAGCGCTGCTCCTCCTTATACATATGCTCCCTATGTCAAATGCCCTTCCCCATATAACCCTTCCCCATCAATACCTCCCCATATATTCCCTTCACCATATAACCCTACCCCATATAATACCTCTGTCCTAAAATATCAAATTGCATTTTTTACACCAGAAGTGCAATTTTAGCCACCGGAATCGTATTTTCTTTCCACCCGCAATTTGTTTTTTTACAATACACAGGTTTTACAATGCATTCACTTGTATCTATTGTGGGAGTGGTTCTCACTAGCAAGGAGAACTATCTAGAATGGTTGCAGAAAATCAAACACACTCTCATTTTTAATGAGACGTGGAAAGGAGTATGTGTTGGAGACGAATACAAATAGCCAAAACAACCTACCTCAGATAAGGAATTCTCCATTTGGGAAAATAATAACAGAAAGGCTTATGCATTGATTGCAACATCAATAAATGAAGAGGTGAGTCACACTCTGCACTTGAAGTTATTCAACTCATGATTAAATTGTTCACCCTTGAATTACAAAATGATGATCCTCTTGCTCTTGCATCAGAAGTAAAATCTATTATGCATGATATGAAAGTCACTAATGTTGAACTAGACATTCCTCTTATAGCTTTTCTCAAGGCTCTTTATCCCACTTACTCAAATTATTTTGAGTCATTTCAAGCAAATGGAAACCTCAAAGATATTACCTTTGACTCCATTGTAGAAAAATTTGCTGAAAGAGAGAAAGCTTTTGGAAAGAAGACAACCCCTAAATTTCTGAAGAGGTTATGTGTTTTGCACATAGAGAGAAGAATCTTGCTCAAGATTCTTCTAGAGGAAGAGGTGGTCAAAGTGGAAGAGGAAGAAATTTTAGAGGCAGGGGGGCAGACACTCTCAAGGAGAAAAGTCATATTTGCATTGCATACACTGCAAAAGAGATGGATCACATGATGCATCCACATGCAAGTTACATTGGGATAGAATTGAGTAGGAAAGAGACCACCCCAAAGGTAAAACTAATGACAAAGAGAAAGGTAAATCACCTGAATCCGCTCACTATGTTGTGGCACACTGTAATATTGGAGTAGATGAAGACTTATTTAATGCTTCACTTGCTTCTTGGAAAAATGATTAGTTACTTCATTCAGGAGCAACTTGCCACATGACTTTTAGAAGGGATTTTTTTGAAGAATTTACTGACAATGTTGATGTAGGAGTATACTTTGCAGACAAATCAAAACTCAAGCCATTAGGACTTTGCACAATTAGGCTTAAATTGCTTGGTCTTCTAGACTTTCTTCTGCATCATGTTTTATATCTCTCGCAACTGAGGAGAAACTTGTTGTCCTTGGTCCACATCTGCCAGCAAGGACACTTCGTTCATATGTTTGATGGAAAGCTTGAGGTGAGAAAAGCATCATACCACTCACTTGTCATGACGAGGATAGAATAAGAGAGGCTTCTCAAGCTCCAGGGTACCTCTACTTGTGCACAAAATTTCTCATACAATTCTCATTATGAAGAAGGTACATTTCTGTCAAGTTTATTATAACATGCTAGACTTGGACACTTGAACTATGACAACCTCTGCTTATTGAATAAAAATGGTGTTATTTGTTTGCCTATAATTCCTAGGAAACTTAAGCAATGTGATGCTTGCATTCTAGGAAATCATAACAATCACTCTTTTCATGATTCACATTCTAGAGAACATAGAAAACTTGAACTCATTCATTCAGATTTATGTGGTCCAATGCTTGTTCCTTCTGCAAATGGAAATAAATACATGATGACATTTGTTGATGACTACACCAGAATGTGTTGGGTTTATTTATTGAAGGACAAATCTGATGCTTTTCAAACATTCAAGAACTTTCATACATGGATTGAAAATGATGCACAATATCATATTGGCTCTATTCGCACTGATAATGCAAAAGAATACACTTCAAATGAATTTGAAAACTATCTTCTCCAACATGGGATCAAAAATCAAACAACTATTCCTTATAATCCCCAACAGAACGGAGTAGCTCAAAGAATGAATAGGACAATCTTAAATATGGTGTGCTCCATGATGTTTTTCAAGAATGTAAAATTGATGTTTTGGGTTGATGCAGTTCTATGTGTTGTATATGTAAAGAATAGATGTCCATCTAATGTTATTAGAAACAAGGCTCCTTATGAAATGTGGTATGGGAACATTCCTTCAGTAAAGCATCTCAGGGTCTTTGGTTCCACATGTTATGTCTTGATACCAAATGTACATAGAAACAAACTTGGTACAAGGAGTCGTAAGTGTATCTTCCTGGGGTATTCAAACACCTCCAAGGCATACCGTCTCTATGATGAATTCAATAAAAAGTTTGTTGTATCTAGAGATGTAATCTTTCTTGAATCATCCAAAACTGACAATGTTGTTGAGTGGAAACTTTATCACTTGGATATATTCGAAAATACAAAATCATTTCAAGAATTTGATAATCAGATTCCACATCTTGAAGGGGGGATTCCTATACTTGATCAACCTGTGGAATCTTCTTCTGAAGCACTCTCTCCCCCGCATGAAACTCCAATAATAGATGATAATTTGACAGATGTGATTGACAGAATTGGGAGACTCAATCTTGATTTAGTCCCAACTCAATCAACGGAGCAGCCTAGACCATCTCAGAAAGGTCCCCCAAAGTGGCTAACAAAGAAACTTGAAAGTGTTCATCCTGATGAGGTTGGAAAGACAGGAACTAGAAATTAAACCTGGAAAAATGGAGGTGATGTAGATGACTCTGATTCACTTGTTTATATGGATGTTTCTTATGATTGTGAATTGAATTTGTCTATAGATTTTGAACCAACTTACTTCAAAGTGTTGGGTGTGGAGCATGATTATTTAGAGGTCTTTGTTTCAGCTGGATATATACCCCAGGAATATTGTACACCCCTTCATGCAGGGCGGCTAATCCCCCCCAGCTGGGGGGGGCGGGGGGCAACGGTCCCCAGGCGAGGGTTTCGGGGGCAGCGCCCCCAAAGCTAAAAACATATGTAAAATTGCCTTGTAAAAGTATAGTAATTTCTAGTCAATCTGGGCCATTCATTAGGTGGATGATCTGATGGTAGAATTTATGTTTAGTTTAGGTTTTTTTTCCCTAGAAGGCAACCCCTCTCTTTGTATGAGGGTATTGTATTGAGGCTATGATATATATGTGTATTCTTAGAGCAAGAAACAGATAGGTGAGACTATGAGAGAAAATAGAAGATATTATAGCGGATTTGTTGTAGGTTGCGTCTCTTCATTTTGCTGGATAATAAAAAGGAAGGACTGGATGTTCGTGGTGGATGTAGCCCAAATTGGGTGAACCACGTATATTTGTGTCTCTCTTGTTTTATGCATTTTCTGTGTTTATATTTCCGCAATATCTTATGTGTTCCATTGCTCTGTAATATATAATTTTATAACACAATGAAGATGCTTCTCATGATGAATGTAAAGGAGTAATGCAAAAGGAGTATGATGCCTTGATAAAGCATGGCACTTGGAAGCTGGTTGATCCTCCATTGGGAACCAAACCAATTGGCTGCAAGTGGGTCTACAAGAACAAGTATAAAGTTGATGGCTAACTTGACAAACACAAAGCCAGGGTTGTGGTAAAAGGTTTTTTTCTACATAAGGAAGGGGTCGATTATGAGGAGACTTTTTCCCCCACAGCAAAATGAGTTACCATCAAGACACTCTTTGCCCTAGAAGCTCAAAATGATTGGAAAGTCCATCAAATGGATGTAAAAAATGCTTTCTTGAATGGAGATCTAAAAGAGAATGCTTTTATGTCGCATCCCGGAGGATTTGTTGTGAAAGGACATGAACATAAAGTATGCAAACTTGTGAAATCCTTGTATGGCCTCAAACAAGCACCGCGAGCTTGGTATGAAAAACTAACTGAGCATCTTCTGAAA
>APFE030562409.1:68965-126836 GCA_000404065.3 Pinus taeda
GTGTCGGCTTCTTTATAAAAATTAGGGATCTAGGTTTATTTATATCTAGGTCGAAAGGCTCTTCTCTTAATAAGCTTTCATTCATATTCTATCTAATTTAGTCCTCATGATGGACCCCCTTTGGGGTTTGAAACGTCGACAGAATGAACACGAAACTGTGGATAATCCGGATCATGCCACTGCAAAAAACTACCACAAAAGCTTAAAATCTAACAATTCTTTATTATTATTTGTATGATTAAGTTCATTCTACTTTACATTTTTAATTAATATTTTGAAAAAACGTTATAATAATTTTTAAGGATAATTTTAACTTATTGATATTAAATATTTAAAAGGATAATTTTAGCTTATTGCTATAAAAAATATATGCTTAATATAATGTTATAGTAATTTAAAAGATTGAAAGAATAGCTTAATGATATAGATGTAAAATAGATATGTTAAATTTAAAATATTTTCGCAGTATTTTTTTTTTAATTAAGGTAATTTGAGTATGCTATTTTAAGAATTAATATATAAATAAAATTATAGTATAGTATATAGTAAATTTAAGGAAAATAAATTAAATTTTTTATGTGGTGGTGTATCAATATTAAAGTTAATTTGGATTTCTAGAATTTTATTTGTTGCTAGACTGTTTTTATTTCGCTGTTTCATAAGTTTAGTGGAAAATATTGGTTATTTCAAAATTAAAACAAAATTACTTATTACATCTATATGTCTCGCATTAACTTATGAAGGTGAATCTTAATTAATATGAATGTCAAGGGGAATTAGATAAGAGTATTTCATTGGCAAGATGAAGATGAGTTGATGTTTGAAATACTATTTTCAACAATCTTGTTAAGGTTACAATACCAAATACTAGTAGATTTAATGTAATTTACATGACACCAACATCCCTAATTCTATTATCCGCAATTCTATTCGACAATCCTTCTACCACTTGTTTCAATGATAATGGAGTCCATGAAACTACAACGGACCTCTACAATCTCCATGTTCTTCCCCAAGTTGTCCCCTATCTCTCATACAGAAGCCAAATGCCTAGGCATAATGTGAAGGATGCATCTTCATGCACCACTCTAGGCATCCAAGCTAGTTCTTTATGCTAATGGGTTACCCTCAATATTTATTAAGGAGATAGTCCTTGTATATCACCCAAGGATAACCTATTTAACTAATGCAACTCATATTAGATTTATAATAGACAAAAATGGTCAATGGAATCTATCTCTATTATTAATTTCGAATAGGAATAGGACATTGTATTTTAATTTGACAGAAATTCAAAAAGGGCCAACAAGTGAGGAGTTTATTAAGAATCATCCATAGGAATGATTTTGCTAAATTGTGGGTGTAACACGCTTCCTCCCACATCTATGGACTGTCACCAAATTATCCGGGGTAAACATGAGATGAGGAGCTACTATGATATGACAACCTCCTAGATGACTTTAAGGAAAGGGAGTCGACACAACAAGACCTTACTGACTTCCCTCAAGTACGAAAGGACCTCCAAGAGTAACCCAACCCCTCTAGGTGTCCAACCTCTAGGACAACCCATTTTTTCCTTGAACTAGTGTCCTAGTCGCTCCCTTGCCAAGGCCTCCATGTGACTATGGGATCCCAGTCGCTCCCATATGCCTACATCAGTGCATTTGTGGTCTTTTTCTGGTAGTGCTTTTTTAATGACTATGAGAATTAAGGATATTTTCTGGGGATAGGGCATAGCCTCTTCCCAGAAAACTATGAATCTTCCAAAACTCATAAAAGACATGAAGACAATTCTTGTTAACCAAAAATTGGAACCAAGACTTGACCTGAACATCCCCAAATGGGACTGACATTTTGTCAAACACTAGGTAGATATCCAAGAGGTTTGAACATAAGGGACTGAAAAATTATCTGAGGTTTAACAAGAAGGGTAACTTCCTTCTCACATTAGTTGTTATAACACCAATTAGGTCTTGCATTCATTATTCATTCAGTTACAAGTAAAAACATGAAAAGAGCCATGACTGAGAATTGTCATATAGCCATGCTTATAACCAAGATATAACCAGATAAATAAGAACGAGAGAACATCCATTAAAGCCACATAATAATAAGAACATTTATTAATCAAAAGAAAGAGAAAATTGGCTTTTATTAAAGATAGGAAAGAGCCAACTAGGTCCTGGACTTCCACATACCACCCAACCATAGATTGGCTAAACCAAATCTTTCTTTTAACCAATCACCCCCATGCCACATTCCAAGCATGAATGTGGGATCTCATGGGATAAACCAATCCAAAAAAACCAAGGGAATTTAGAGTTTAAACCACATCCACCCTCACCATACCATGATCTCACCTAAATCGGTCCCGAGATCACAAAAACAATTCGAGCTTGGATGCTTTTGGATTCCTTCACCATCCTTGAGGAATTTCGTTGTCTCCACTCTCAGGCTTTACCATGTATCCCTCCATTACTCGTCAAGGGATTCTTAGGCCTTTGGGAATTTTCCTGAGACCACCTCATCCCAAATTCTGAAACCATCTGACAATCCAAATCTCAAACTGATAAAGAATCCCATCACATCATGGCTATCTTAAAATGGCAAGGAAAGGATAAAAACCATTGTCAAAACTAGAAAAATTCCATGCCATCCACAACAAGAAACCAAATACACACACATGTACCATGCATGCCAAAACTGACTAGGAAATCATACATGCAACGTGTTACTTGCAAGTATTCTTGTTGAAGCTGCTTGATCCAACCTTTCCTTGCTTGATTTTTTCTTTCCTTGTCCTTTCTTTGCTTGCTTGATCTCCTTCTCCTCTTCATGTTATTCTCCCCTCTCAGACTAATTATGAGAATGAACTAACAAAAGTATATAAACTAATGTGTGATGTTTTTTTATCCTTCCTACCTCTATTTTCTTCATTTTCCTTAATTTTCCTTCAATTTCCTCCTCACATGAAACCTGTGACCTTTCATCTCCCTTTTCTCCCAATTTCCATTATTTTCATAAATAAAATGCCAAAAATGTCTTTATGCCTTTTCAAATCATTTTCCATTTCCTTTACCAATTTCCCCTTAGCTATAAACACATCAAGTGATACCCACTAGGATATCTTTCCCAACATTCAACTTGGAATAAGTGTCCCGTGACCTTGGTCTTTTTTTCCTTTATTGAATTTTATTACATGAAATTTTAACCCAGGGTTGTTGCAGATCCCTCCCCCTTGGGGGAACACTATCCTCGGTGTTAAGCCACACCTATACCCAACAAAACCGCTAAAAAGAAAAGATATTGCTCATGGAGCTTTATGACTTATCTCATTGCAGTATTTACAATGAATAATCTTTTTAAAAGAAAACATCGTCATGAGAACATGACAATATAACAACCATACTACTTATTGGAGCTTTATAACTTAGCACATGGTGGTATTTACAATAGCAACCATACATAAATATGTACAAGTACAAAAATTGCTTTGCCTCAACCGGCAAACATTGAAGAATACATAGCCCGCATCTAATCCACCATCTACCATGTAGCTTCTTCAAACCCCAAAGTGCTTCCAATGCACTTTAACCTACTTGATTGCTATGTTCCGGAGCATGAGTTGTTTTCGTTACAATATGCAGTGAGGTTCTGGCTAGAATTCGCCTTCTTGCTCCATCTGCAATATAAAAAAATCAATAACATGATCAACATCCTTTACATATCTCTTAAGCAATGAAACATGGAAAAAATCATGAAATTTCACCGTCGGAGGTAGTGCAAGTCGATAGGCTACTGGTCCATTCCTCTCAAGGATCTCAAAAGGCCCACAATACTATGGTACCAACTTGGTACATGATCTAATCCTCAAGGAGCTCTTCTTGGGCTTAATGCACAAACACACATGCTCCCCAACCTGAAACTCCTTAAATGTTTTGTTTTGGTCTACATAAGTCTTTTGCTTGTCCTGTGCTACCTTTAGATTCTTATTTATAACTTGCATTTCTTGTTCTATTTCTTCCAACATATCTGGTCCAACAAGTACCTTGTTCACTGGATCATTCCATCTGATGGGAGTATTACAACTCTGCCCATACAATGCCTCGAAAGGACTCATCCTCAGTGACTCCTGATAACCATTGCTTTATGCAAAATTAACCAATGGAATGTACTCCTCTCATCTCATCTGCTAGTGCATCACATGATGGGCCTCCAAATTATTCATAAATTAATGCCTATCTGACCATCTTTCGGCACATTAAACCTCTCTTTTTGCATTATATGACATATTTTTAACTTTAATATACTTATTAGGAAGGTTTATGGATAATTGCATATTTGTGCCCAATATTATTTATTTTTGTATAATATTGTCAAAATATTAGGCAGATTATCAAGATTTTGAGGATTAGATAATTTAGGGACTTCCTCCCTACTACAGGAGGATCAATATTGGATAATAAATCAACAAGATACTATTAAATTATTTCACAAACTCTGGAGCTCCAGTGATTGAGAAAATCTAGGAATGTGTTCCCTATCATTTAATGTAGATTGCTTGTGTGGAGAACAATCCACTATTTGAGGGATTTTGGAGGGGAAAGCTTCATACTTTCAAGGATAATGCTTCCTAATCATTTTTTATAAGCACCAATTCGAATTTCCTCTAGGGGTTAGTTTTTCTTAGTCTTATTGTGGAGAAAATTTGTATTTTTGTAGTTCCACTTTCATTTCTTGCAGGGATGTAATTGTATTGATGGAAATAATGAAGTTTGGTTTCATTTTTAACTTCTAAAACTTAGTCTCCTTCATAGGAATCTGATTTTCCTTGGGCTTGGCCACCTCAGGAGCCTCAAATATCTTTTGTATAATTTAATTTTCTTCTTTTCACTTTTTATTCACATGCATCTCTTGTTCTTATTTTTCCAATTTCTGCATTTAGTATTGATGATTTCTTGTTGTAGGATTGGGTTAAATGGTTGAAGTAAGTTCTTTTACAGGATCGAAAGTATGATTTCATCCTTGGAACATCTTTGGAAGGTCATAGTAATCATTGAGCTACTTGTATTGGTTTGTTTATTCCCAAATCTAAATTTCTGGAAGTCCCTTGTGGAAAATAGTAGTAAATTTCTACTATTTTTTAGAACATGCTAATGAGCTTCAATAGATTTGATTCCACTTAATTTAGATCATAAACAAATTAAAGTTAATAAAAAAAATTACCCCATTGCATTTTCACTTGATTAGGTTATGAATTTGATAGATTAACTAGCTCACTAGTTCTTGAATTCCTGGATTTTAGACTAGTAATTTTCTGCTATTTTTTAGCATGTGTTAACATGGGTATTTTTGAGTGATTCCACTTGTAATGGAGACATAATAAATCTTTTTAAATAATAAAAAATCCCATCCCATTTGGATTTGATTTACTTGGCCATTCAGTGAATTATATCTTCATGTAGAAAATATGTAACTTCATGTGGCAGCACCAGTAACTTCCTATAGCACTCTTCTAACACATGTATATTGGACCATATTTGCTAAAAAAGCTTGTTTTTTGTCCCTTACAGTTGAATCACAACCCCTAGGTTCTACATCCATGGTTAGGGAAGACTAAAGGCCACTTAGGGCTTTCCTTTTTACCCCCGCAAAGCATCTCAATAATTTCGGTTAATGGACAAATTTATGAATTGGTTAATACAATAATGATTCTCTTGATTTCCGCATCCAATGAACTATGTGAATGGATCTAAACTCTTTGAAATGTAATTATTTATATTTATTTCATGATATTTACTTTCTGCAATTAGAATAGGTTTTCTTTCCTTGTATTTTCTTTCTTGCAATAGGTTAAGGTTTCCATTTCAAGCATTTCTATTTCTGCAATTAGTTTAGGATTTGATTACATTTACTCCATTACATCATAACAGTAAAGAAAGTACATATTTTATGTTGCACATATAGTTCCTATACCTCTTAAGTTTTTATGAACCCCGGGTTGATAATTAAAGTTGGTATCTTGGGAGTTGCAACATTCTTGTTGCAATACTGAGGCTCATCACTTTTTGGCATTGTTGATGGGGAAATGTCAAGGTATGCATTGTTTTCTTCCCTAGTTGATTAATTTATTTTCATTTTATGTTAAAACAAAAAAAATTGCATTAGTATTCTTATTCAAAAAAAAAATCCAACACCAACCCCCCCATTTGATCACGTGGTGTAGTAAGAGCCACATCACCATCACATTTTGGAGGTAGAAGAAGAGGAGGTGACAAAGAAGGTAAAAGAAATGGATGAAGGTGATGACAATGAGGAATATTCTATTGGATTTCACATTCAAGATACTTATGATAGTGTGCACATGAAGAACATCCATCCATATTTTCTTCCCAACTTCCATGATATGAGGTCAGAGGATACAAAAACCTTTCTCTTTGAATTTGAAATTGTTTGTAGATCTTATGGTTACTTATTAAACACTCAAAAATTGATATTGTTTCTAGAAACATTGAAGGATAGAGCTCTTAAATGGTTCATGAGTTTAGGGACTAATTCAATAATATCATGGAATGATATGTAAAAGATATTTCTAGAATGAATCAAAAAGAAGATGAGAGCCTTGAGGATCTAATAGAGAGGTTCATGTATAATGTTAAAAGGAGAAAATTACACCATTTAGGATCTGACACACTAAAAACCATCTTACTTGGTACAATTAGGGATGAGTGGATTGATCTCCTTGATCTCATGAGTAGAGGTGATGTATACCAATTATCATTTGAAGAAATTTGTGAAACATGCAAACACATATCAAGAGGAAGAGCAAGAGTAAGTAAATCGGCATCAATATCGGTAAGTCAAGTTAAACTTGGAAATTTGTTTGATGACTTTAAAATAGAAATTCTTAGAAATCTAAGTGAATAAGTAGAATTTTAAGAATTCAAGATAAGGAAAAAGAATATGTTGATATTTGTTTTGTACATGCAAAATCACATGTTGTTAAATATTGCCCATCATCACCAAGGTTGAAGGAAGTTTACCAAGAGGACAATGGATCAAGTCAATCACCAAAGTAGTTATGTTATGTAGCTCCAAGAGGACCATGGCAGCCTATTCAACATAGTATGATGCAAGAACCTAATTCACAATTTCAAGCTTATGCACATCCATCTCAAAGTGATTGGAACACACCCTTTCCTTCGAAACCCCAAAACCAATCTTGGCTACAAGGTTCGTAAGGAACTTATGAGAGAAATCCACAATATCCTCAATATGTTCCTCAATATCCTCCATACCCAACTCCATGTTATCCCTACCATCCACCTCCACCACAACCATAACCCCGACTACATCCATCCCAAAGATCCACTCCTACTCAACTACTTGTACCACCATTTCCAAACTCACCTAAGGAAGTAGCTTAGCCCACATACAATGATGAGGTACAACACTTCCAAACATCTCCTCTTTATCTCAATGGTATTCATCTTAGCTCAAGAAGAGTATTTCCAAAAAGAGATTCTCTTGATGTCATTGAAGGACAACATTCAGAAAAAGACGATTCAAATGAGAAGACCAAAGAATCATGGGTTTCACTTGATGAAGAGTAGACATTAGAATCAGAGATTGAGAAAGTTCCCTCATGTTCACCATTATATCCTCTATATGTTCAAGAGAATAATTAGAAAAAAGAAGAAGACCTAAATTTCATGGAAGAAGAAGACATCCAACATGATTGAAATCAACAAGTGGACCAGGGGCATCACAACTATATTGAAATATGGTTCCAGACAATCATTAAGTCACATTAACACACTCTTCTTCAACAATTCCTAATCTCATCTTAGTCAAATAATTTTGTCTCTTACATTCAAGTACATGTCAAAGAATATGTTTCGAGCCTACACATGATTTTATCTGTCATTCAGTTATGAAAGTGGCTCCATTGGAAGTACTCCTACACTTGAAAATGATTTTATTTTTTTCAAGTAATAGGATAGGAAAAAATAAAAAATAAAATGGAAAATAAAAGAAATAAATAAAATCTCAGGTAAAAACCTCCTTTGAGGCACCTAATATTGGCTCATTGATTGAAAACCTCCATGAGGTGGTCAATGGGTTGGAAAAAAGAGAAAAAAAAAAGTAAAATAAAAGATCTTAGTTTTAAACCTCCTTTGAGGTGCCTAGGTAGACCTACTAGTTGAAAACCTCATTGCAGCAGCTAGTAGGCCCAAAAGAAGAAAAAAAATGAAAAAATGAAAAATCCTTTGCTCCATGTATCTCTCTGAAGAATGCAGGTGCTCTCCAACCTCTCCAAACAACAAAAACAAGTTAACTACCAAAAGAAAAGTTGATCAAAATCCTAGTCAAAGAAATTCAAACTTGGACTTTCTCCTCCTTTTCTCAGATGCTCCAAAAGGACCAAATCCATGTCAATCCATTTCCAACATCCACCCATCATTTCCAAGTATTTCTCATTCATTTTCCTTGCTATCCTAAAATGCTATAGGAAGGCTCTATTTTGCTACAAGAAGCCAAAATACACATAGCAGATTTTTTATTTTTTTTATCATATCTTGAAAACCGTGCATCCATTTTCCGATTTTTTTCATGGGGAGATGCATATGGATGATGGTAACATGCCCAAGCAATTTCAGAAAATTCTAGTGCACACTTTTTGAAGAAATTGACCTCTATCACCTACAACTATTTTTTAAATTTTCTTGACATTGGTTCATCCATTTGCTGAGTTGTTTCATTGGGAGATGCATATGGATGATGGTAACATGCCCAAGAAATTTCAACAAATTCCAGTCCACACTTTTCGAGAAATCAACCTCCATCCCCTACAACTATTTTTTATTTTTATCGATATTTTTGCATCCCCTGGACAAGACGTTTTATGGGGAGATGCATAGGGATGATGGCAACATGATCACCAAATATTTGGTCAATATACTCTACCGTTTGAGATATATGCATAAAATAATTTTGCTATAGGAGGTTGTCCTGAAATGCTACAGGAAGCTCAGAATTGCTACAGGATGGTCGAGAAGAAACTACTCGAGGTAGATCTGATTGGAGAAAGGGGTTAAAAGGTCATTTTTTCTTTAGGGAAGGTTGAGATAGATCCACCATAGCCTCATCATTCATTTTCCACACAATTTGACATCTTCTCCACTCTCATTTTCATCCCTATCCATGAAAAATATTCATTTTCACCCATTCCTCCATCCCTTCCACCACCAAAAAGGCCTTTGATCCTTGTAAAAAGATTAGTCATGAATTATTAGTATTTTTAAAGGTATCACCTGAAGGAAGTAATGATCCTAGGAGGTTTTATTTCACTGCTATAGGAAGACACACAGTCTTGTAGAAGTCTACACAAACCCTTTAGAAACACAATCAAAACCACTTGGAAGCATGAGAATGAAGAATTGACCAACATGGAGCATTGAGGGATCCTCTCCTTGATCTTGGGCATCCAAAAAACTTCTGTAGGGCTACTATAGGGTCATTGTAGGTCTTGTTGATGGTGGATCAAGTTGTTGTTTAAGCTTCAATCAGCAAAGCACATTTCAAGAGAAAAATTTCAGAGAAAAGCTAATGCATGGAGGGAAAAAATATAAGAAGATGACACCTCAAGAAGCCAACATATCAACCATTACCTTTGTTCAGAAGTAGCTTGCAACCACCAACATATTATCCCTAGTAGCTTTAGAACCACCAAAGTCAACTTCATCAATGTTCCAACAGCCTCATGCAAGCATCAAGTCAATCATCAACTACATAACACATCATGAGCATCTCAACATCATCATTTTAGCGAGGGATGTAAAGCAGCAACAACAACAACAAGCTATGAAGACCTATGTAGAAGCAAGAAAGGAATATTAACACCTCCAAAGAAGCATGGATTGATCATCAACTCAACAATAGCATGAATTCCTCTCCTTCAACCAATCATGATATGAAGCCCCATAGCAATATGCATGCATCTATAGTAGCTCGACATCAGGTAGATACAAGTATGAAATATTCTTCACCTCTTCTCTTGAGTGTATTATAGCTAGAAGTTTGTTTCCAATGCATCAGAGATGAGGTTCTATAAGCTAAGGATGGGTCAACAGTCTTGGCCACCCTCAACCAGTTAAGTGTAGCTAACTCATCCCTCATGCAACGAGTAAAATCCAAATTAAGAAGGGTGATGATTATGAGGAGTGTGGACAATGCTTAAAAGAGGAAATTTGTGTAGAGGCTAAGTCACCAAAGGATTTTGAGCCCTCCATCCACTTCATATCCACCATCCAAACTCATGAGGTACTCTACTGCTCCAAGAAGGACTCTCCACCAGTAGCAGTAGCACATTAGGCATCAATAAATGATCTGCACATATAACAACAACAATAGTCAAATACCATGAAGGCCAGAGAAGATATACACAGGAATAGGAAAAACAGAAAACCTCGAGAAGGAGCACTAGGAGAAATGGGTGGAGGATTTAATGGAAGGGAAGAATCTTTTGAAACTTGTGAGGAGGCTAACCATTAGAGAAACCATAACTAAGAATTTCAAGGCACAAAATGCTTTGCTAGAGGAGGAAATGGAGCTGCTATAGGAAATAATCAAGGTTGCTACAGGAGACAGTTTGTCTACTATAGGATTGTCCCAAGAGGAAAAATGGGCCCTATCTTGAGAATCATTGGGCAGAAAACCCTATAAATTTGAAGGAGTCTACAAGAAATCGGTAAGTAGTTGATCTATCACCTCTTACAAACAAAAAATCCATGAATTTTTGCAAAATTCCTCCACTAAACACTTGGTAGCAGAGCCATAAAAATTTGAAGTGTGGAGTTTTCTTATGGGGATGAGCATTATGATGGGAGAAAAAAATTGTTTTGAAATTGGCATACCAGTCTTCACCTCACTCGTCAACAGGAAGCACTCCTCCTCTTGCCATAAGTTGAAATGATGAGTGCTCTAAAATTGACAATCGGTAGCAGGGTTCCCTTGCACAAACCTTGAAAACACATGGACAAATGTTGTTGACGTGGATAGAGAAGATTTTATGGACTTGAAGGGACAGCCAAAGATGGATATGTAGAAGAAGAAGAGGGTGGCAAAGAAAAATAAAATGTTGAAACATAAGAAAAAGTGCCTAAAAAATCGGAACAAAGGATAAAATTAGAATAAGAAGCAAACTAAAGAGATAACCCCCCTCCAATCCAAAAGAAAGGATCCCCAAGCCTCTCAGAAGAAGCCAAGCACTAGGGGAGCCACAACTAAACAACTAAAATAAGAATATGCCTTGCTACAAGAAGTAAGAAATTTTCTACAGGAAGGTAGAAATTTGCTATAGGAAATTGTTGGACAACTATAGAACAAATTTGGGATGCCACCAAGGCCATGGATGAGGCACAATGAGGTCACTAAGTTTCTCAGAGGATGAGAAACACTTTCAACAGGGAGTATGACGGGCCTCCAAATTAGACATAAATTAAGGCCCATATGACCATCCTTCAGCACATTAAACATTTATTTTTGCATTACATGACATATTTTTAATGTTAATATGTTCATTAGGAAGGTTTATGGATAATTGCATATTTGTGCCTAATATTATTTATTTTTGTAGAATAGTGTGAGAATATTGGGTAGATTATCAAGATTTGGAGGAGGAGATAATTTAGGAACTTTCTACCTACTACAGGAGGATCAATATTGGATAATAAATCAACAAGATATTATGAAATTATTACACAAACTCTGGAGCTCCAGTGTGTTAGGGTCCCACCCTAACCCCCTTATTTATGTAATGGGATCACGTCATAGTCAAGAGTCAATAAAGCCCATATTAATAATTGTAAGTGGTTAATCCGCAATTAATAACGGAACCACAGTTAGTTGCAAATGGGCCGTAGTATTAGATAGATGGTATTATTAATACCACGGTATTGGCCCGTGGTATTGCATGTATTAGTCATATATAAAGGATAGAGACTCCCTGCGAGGAGCATCGTGTCTTATTTTGTAATCGAGCTCTGCTCTATTGGAGGTTGCCCCCTCGAAGAGGCAAGTGAACATTACTCTCTGAATAATAAAATCATTGCTATTCTGTGTTCTGGGTATCTTTTCTTCACATATTTTGTGTTCTGGTTATCTTTTCTTCGCATATTCTGTATTTGCGTATCATTTGCAGGTTAAGAGCATAAATTTCACACATTTTCACACAAGTGTTTTCATTCTTGTTGCAAAGTGTATCTTTAGTGTCGCATTTGTCGTAAGATGTCACAAAGGTTTTCGCACTAAGGGAAGTGTGTGTCCATGTGTTATGGATGATCTAGGTTGTGTTGTCAAGTGTCTAAGTGTGTGATCATAGTCAAATCCTATCATTGTTCACATTAGTTTCACTGATCCCACACTTAGCCAAATTTCATAAAATCCCCAACAACCTAGCCTCATCCGGCCTTCCTGAATTGCGCTTTGCACAGTCCCAACCCTCAAGCTACAACCTTGATTCTTAACATTGTGAAATGTGTAGTTTCTGAATCCTAAAAGTGTGCACTGCATAATTTTAGTCCTCAAGCTTGAGCCTTGGCCTCTAAAATTGTGCAATCCAGCCCTCTAGCCTAGCCCCAAATGCACAATATTTGAATTCAAGATTGAATGTTGAGCTATTGAAATGTGCAACTATGAAATTACCAGGCATGATTTTCCTCCGATATTGCGTAGTTGGCTAAAACAGTGAAAAAACTCTCAACCTAGCTCAAGAACTCCCAAAACTGTGCAATTTCTCTCTCCTGCCTAGCCAAAACTGTGCACTGCATAGTCTCAAGGCTCAGGCCTTAGCCTTGAGCTCTTGAATTATGCAATTGCACAATCACCCAGGCTCCCATGTCTTCCATAACTATGCAGTTGGTTGAATCAGTGCCCAACCCCTCATCCTACGTCATTGAGCTCCCAAACTGTGCAATCTTCTTCCTCAGTAGCCTAAACTACACATTGTGCAGTCTTAAGGCTCAAGCTTGACCCTTGACTACCTGAGATATGAAACTGCATAGTCACTGAGCCTCTCCCTTGGCCTACCACCTTGTTCTAGCTTAGTCAGTGGGTCATCATGCAACATCTTAGACTAGGGGGTTATCAAATTGATGTTGTCTTGTCATGAGTGGATTGCAGATGTAGGAACTCTATCATGCTATGGAAAGATCATGAAGAAGGATGGAGAAGGAGGACATGCTATAAGACACCTAAGGAGCTGAAGAGATAAGATGATAATAAGACAAGAAGATGAAGGAACACTGGATTACAACAGAAGACCAAAGATTGGGATTACATGGAATCAATATGATTCACAACCCTTTGGAGGATAGATATGAAGAACATATCTCTTATGAATATGAATCATTGGATACATCTCTTATTGAAGACATAAAGAAGCAACAAGAAGCAAGGAGGACAATTTGGCACTGCCACACCATCATGCAATCTATGTCATCAATATCATGTCATGTCATGTCATGAGTCATCATATAGCACATCATTATTATGGATTATGTAATTTATTATTAAAAAATGTATTTAAAGTGGAAGTCCAAAGGACATGTAGATTCATGTAAAGTTGAAAAGTCATAAGAAGTCAAATAGTTGTGAGGGTAGTCAAAGAGTCACAAGGGAGGTGAAGCATCACCCCACTGGTTATATATACACCCTCATTGTATGAGAAAGGGACTTTTTCACCTTGGATTCTCCCATAATACATTAGAGAGATAAAATAGTTCCTTTGGGGAGCAATGAGTGGCTCCAACCCTCCACTATTGGAGCTAGTTTTGTTCATTGTATACATGTGTCTAAGAACTTTTACTTAATATATGAAGCTTGATGGCCAACATGTTCAACAAACATGAAGTACAAACATTCATAGAACAATTTTACAAATATTCATTGTAAAATTGCTCTGTGAATGTTTGTAGATCATGTTTGTTGAACGTGTTGGCCATCAAACTTCATATATTAAGTAAAAATTCCCAGACACGTGTATACAATGAACACCACTAACTCCAATAGTGGAGTGTTGGTGCCACTCTTGTCTCCCCAAAAGAACTAGTTTGTCTCTCTAATGTCGTGCGGGAGGAGAAAGGGTGAAAAAGTCCCTTGCTCATACAATGAGGGTGTATATATAATCGATGGGGTGATGCTTCACCTCCCTTGTGACTCTTTGACTACCCTCATGACCATTTGACTTCCTATGACTTTTCAACTTTACATGACTCTACATGTCCTTTGGACTTTCACTTTACAATACATTTTTGAATAACTCTTCTTCATACATTGGTTGGGTTTGTAATTACTATATAATGTAGAACACAAATCAAACATGAAAAAACTCTTTCATTTAGACAATAAATTAGGAATATACTAACAAATACAAGTATATTATGGAGTGCATATATCAAGCACCAATAACAAGAAAATCCTTCATACTTAGAACAATGGAGATTAGTTTTTTGATCGCAATGGGAAAAGTTAAATGAATACTTGGTTTGCAGTCAAAACTAAAGGGCTTAAATAACACTTGATTCAAGCCATAATGGTTAGGTCATGCTCTTGTGGTGAGAGGCTATGAGTCTACCACAATTAGCCCATGTTAGATTCACAGTGCATTCTTGTATGATAATCCATATTGACCCACAAATAGAGTTGTCCATTTTCCTTCAGAATTTGTCAATTTGTGGAGACTTTTAATGGAATTGTTTGTTCTTTATTATATACAATAGAACTTGATTAAATGCTTGTATCCTCAAAATACCTTTTAACAAATGCACCAATTAATATGTGCCCTATCTTTCAAGAATTGACTATAGCCATTTTGAAGAGAGCTAAACCCCAAGCTTAGTATATATTTCTTAAAGAATGGAAGAGCTTATAAATTCTTTGATACAAGGAAATTTAGGATCTATTGACTAAGACTTGAGTACTTAAATGGAAAACTAAAGCACCAAGAAAAATAGAATTCCTTGAGAACAACAATGATTGGGGTTTTAGTGAATACATATGTCAAGTTTTCTTAGCTCACAAATCCTAAAGAATAAAATGGTAACAAAAGGGAACGACTAGAATAAAGAACCTACAAGACATATATAACCTGATATCTATTCATTATGTATTAAAATTTTTGAAGATACAAAAGTGAAAAGCATACTTACCTTGCTCAAAATTTACCTTATTAAGAGTTTCTTCAATTTGTCACATACCAAGGATGCTTCAATTCTTAAAGAAATTCTTCTGAGATAATAGGTTGATTTCACTGATGTAGTAGATTTGGTTTATGTGTAGATGCTTTATTCATCATGTTTGTATGTGCCTCAATTAAATGTTTATGTTGATACCTATTTTTTTCATTTTTTTGAAATATTTCATTGCTCTAATTATATTATTATATGGTAGGTTGATCTATGTGGAAAAGCACCTGCATCATTAGAAGTAAACAAAATACAATTTTTCTTTACATTTAATGTGAAATTTTGATTATTAGTTTATATAATCGAACTAATAACTTTTCTTTTGTTCAAATATTTAGTTTAAGCACCATGACGATGATGTTCTTGATGAGGAAGAGTTGTGGTCATCCCCAAACCATGCGGTGACAATAAAAAAGTATGTGAAGAAAACGAACAAAGAAATTATGGAGTTGATTCTTATTAGGGATCACAGTCATGTGATTGAGGATAGGATCAAGAAATTGAGAGAAGGCCTTTAGTCATATGAGGTAATAAGCATATTTTAAAGTGATTTTTTTATGTCATAAGTTTAATTTTGAAATTTTGTGATTTAAATTTTATATTATTTAATCGAAAAAATAATTTATTTCTTATGTAGAGTTATTTGAAGGAACTTTACCCCTCACAGCAGTCAACTGATCCTCATCTCGGTGTTAGTACTAGTGGATTTAACAGGACATGGCTTGAGTATTTGGCCAACACTAGAACCCAACATATATCTACGAGGAAGTTATTCAGTACTCCACCTTTGAGTGGTTGTGCACCTAGTACTACCACTTGGTCCACACCATTGGTTGTGACCAATGAGCACATAACGCCTGAACCAAACACACAATCAGGCTCTATTTTAGGTGGTGACAGAATTGACCCTAGTACTAATGACATTATGCGTTCATTTCCTGGAGCATCACGTGTTAAGAGCATGGGGAAGATTGACTGCACATTTTTGGTGAATGAGGAAGAAATTCCAATAAGAAAATCAAAAGTTCATGGTAATTTTTGATGTTTTAACTATTTCATGTTTTCTAGCTAGAACAAAATTCATCTATATTAGTATTTCCAAACCAGTGATCGCATATTTTTTCATGTAGGTAACAATTTGTTTTATACAAGAATGGAAGACAAAGCGTTAGAAATTTTTGGGCCCACCATACATGAAAGGTGGAATTGCCAAAATTCCAACCTTAAAAAAGAGATTATGGACTACCTTGAAGATCTATTCAGGGTATATACCTTCAATAAAACCAAGGTCATTATTGCAACCGGAAAACAGTTAAAACAACAACGAGACCACTATAGGAGAAAATTAGTAGAAAACCATAGGTATGAGCACCCTCGCATGATTCCTGATATGGAATGGAAGGGACTCATTGAGGACACAAAGGAGAAGGTATTAAGAAAATAAGGGAAAACACCACCTGGTCAAGCAAGGTACAAATTACATCTTGAATTTAATACATTTAATTTTCATTAGTTTTGAATAAGATTTTAGTATATAAAATACTTGAAACTTTTCATAGGCTCCCTGAAACTTCGAAGGAAACCAAGGCAAGGCTTAAGAAGCATGGGAAACACAAACTAGGCCAGGGAAACTATTTGATGCTAGATGCATGAATTGTAAGTACCCAAATCTTCTTAACAATATTATTTTTTATATTGCTTTCTAACATTCTAGTTATTGCGCTAGCAAAAAACAAAAATTAATACTCTTATGCAATGTTGGGTGATATATTCAAATTGAAGCCATGAAGGAAGACCTCAAGATTGGTTTCAATTTCGTATTTAAAGGCGTATTCGAATACTGAAAAAGCATGGGGAAAACCCCAATTAGAAGCAGTTTGAAGGAGTATGTAAATAAAAATAAATCCACAATAACATTTCATTAATTATAAAATACAGTCATGTTTGATGTAAATATATTGTTTTGCTTTTATTTAATTAGTCTAGGAGTAGTAAAAATATATATGATCCCATGAATACTGATCATTAGTCCTCTAATAGTGTGCACGGGCTAGAACATTTTGGTTCTCCCGAGGAACCCCATGATAGTGAGGTGCAACCCCAAGATGAGGCCCACAATGGTAATAGGGTTGTATATTAATCATATACTTAATAATAAAGCATATACTTTTTTTTTACATATTCATTTGCAATTGTCTACTTGTAAATTTTGTGGTTTGAATGGCAGAGCATGTTGTAAAGGATGATCCTCAACCAAAAGAGGACCACGAGGAAGTCATTGAAATGGTGTCGACTAGAGAACAAGGTAAATAATTACATTGCAAAGGTAATTTTTATTATTAAAAAATGCTTCAATGACATTCGATAACTGACCATATAAATTTAATATTTTTTGTAGGTGATGCTCCCCCACAACATCCTCGACTCTATGAGAACATCGTGACTAGGAGTGCAATGCACCAGAGGAACCAATACAATCGTCATCAGAATAGCGAGCGTTGACCAAAACATGAAACTGCAGAAATGGATGAATAACTTTTGAATTATATTTTTCGTAATAAGAAGAGGCAAAAGAAAATCGATGATGTACAATGTTATAATGTATAGTATAAGACTTATTGTTGTAAAATATTTTTGATGTAAAAAAATACATATTGATGTATAAATATTTTTGAATGAGTTCTTGCATACTTTTTTGTACTTATGTTAGAAAATATGAAATATAATTGCTTATAAGTTTTCAAAGGATGAATGTCAACAAATATGTTTCTTTATCAATTTTTTGTTTTGCTAGTGCGTATGCATGAATCTTAATGTGTTCCTATCAATTGTTTTCATAGTAGATAGATTGGGTATTGGGGAATGGAGAGCGATGTTGTGGGGGGGGGGGAAGGCATAAGAGCTTCCACTTTCACGTGGTTGGCCCTGTTTAATAGAGTAATTTAGGATTTGGATAGTCTTGGAGAAGACCTCCCCCATTCCAAAAGACAAACAATTAATTCAATGTTGACTTCATTGTTTCTCTGTCAAATCAAGGAATGTTTGCTCAAATATTAGACTATAAATTATTCTTGAAACTAATAGGAGCTCATTCAGGTATTCATGTGACTCAATCTTGTTTAATTTTTATTTAGTCATAAAAAAATTTCGTAGTTTATTTTATTATTTTGCTTATTATTTATGTACCTTTAACACATTTTATGTGCATTGCAGGTATTCTTATTCCAAAAATTTATCACCCACAAATGTAACATGGTTGGAAAGAAAGAGGAAGGATTATTCCTCTTAAGTAACCAACCATTGTTAGGTGTGCACCCTATCTTTTTCATTGAATTATTATCCTCCTTTGTTGTCAATTATTTTCTAGTCAATTATCAATTATTTGTTATTTATTATAGTGCTTGGAATCCTTCTTAATTCATGGAATACATGCATCCACATTGTCAACTTCATCCTACAATCTTGTAATACAACCTCATTCACATCATCATGCATGGGTTAGGGTTTTGATTGCTTTATAGCTGAAGCAATCAATCCTAGGGTACAAACTCTAGATCCTTGTAATTCAACCCTTGGCTAGAGTTTATAAGTCAACATACTCAAATAATCAAGACCTTGTCTTTCAGCTTCATCTAAACTCACTAGGGTTCTAAATTAGTAGGAGCCTAAATGACAAGACCCTAGATTCAATAATCAACCAATAGATGTCTACCATTTTTTTAGTCAAATGGCAGTAATAAAACACCTTTGCATATGTCTGCCATCGGTGATCACTGGTCAAATAATGGTGTTGGAAAGACACAATCATCAAATCCATTTCCTTTTGTGGTTCTAAGGTTTGGGGACCTAGCTTTTTTTGAGTTAGTTGGGCTTAGATGCAAACTAACATTACCTTAGTGTAAATCTAAATATAGTTTAGGGTGTATCCTTTACACATCCAAGCATGTTTAGATTTGTATATTTCCTTAATAGAGTCCAAACTCTTGGTGACGTTGTTCTTAGTGGGGATCGATACCCCTACCTGGCTCTATTCCTCAAGAATTTTGCTTATGTAGGACTCCTTGGGTGGATTAGTTGTTGGTTTTTCAATGCCTCCAATTTACTTTAGCAAGTGCCCATACTTTTTAGTCATCTTTACCTTTGTCAGTACTCTTCATATGCTTTATGCTACCCTCTTCTCATCTAGACATGTTTTAAACTAGGTAATTAGAGGGACATATACAAGTAGTATATCTAAGTTACTTAGATTGCACTCCTTGAGGATATTAGCCCCAAGATGGATTTATATTCTGAACATTTCATGTAGTCGTTAGGCTTACATATATGTGCAAACACCAAATTCATGCCCTAAGTATCCCCCTTGGATAGTTTTGGTTTAGATGTCATCATCTTTGGATTAAGTAATCACCACATTCCTCACTTGGATATAACTTGCACCCTATTTTTCCACCTTTAGGAGACCAATTTAGAACACTTCATCTTCATATGTTGTATTTACTATAAAACAAAGAGGATATTTACTACCTTTACCACATTTCAAGTGGCTCTATCTTCAAATTCTTGTCTTATCCACACGATATATGTTTAAATTTTTCTGGAGGGATATTTTTCAACTTAGAGAGTGGCTGCTTTCTTCCTTGTTGCCCCATCCTGCTTGGGAAAACATGTAACATGTAGAGGTCTAATTTTCTTCAAATATGAGATTGGTGAGACCTTGTATTTTTGCATGATATCTCGAAAATAATCCATGATACTTCTAATTATCTCATATCCCAAACCCTAACATTGATTCTATTGGACCAACAAACAAATAAACAACCTAGGAGGGCCCAAACCAAGATTTCCTTTGCATAGAATACTACTCTAGTTTTATTTAATAGAAAATTTTCCTTTCATTTATTCTCCCCCCTGGAGTCTAATGTGTTTTTATGTAATGGACTAGGGTAATTTTTGGCCTATATTCTCCTGTAGTAATGGGTTCTTTTCTTTAAAAAAAATAGTTGAATTTGTTTACAATTAACAGTCCAACAAATACAAGATTCAATATCATTAGTGTCCTAACAACTCCCTCTTTCCATTATTCTCATCATTATTAAGGAATCGTCATCAAGCACGAGTCCTTCTTTACCATCCTTCTCGCCTTTCTTTCATAATGTTGACTGAACCTTGATTATGTACTTGCAATTCTCAAAGTTGTCATTCGTGACAATTCCTGGCTAAAGAACTATGTCAAAGCATCTATGATGTCTGGTGTGCATTTCTAAATGGTTGGTTCAAGAATGAAAGTCATTTCTTAAGTAATAATCCTTTGTCCTATAAACATTAATGTAAGTGTTGATGTCCAACAATAAAAACATACAATTTCTTAAATTTGTTGATATAGGAACATCAGAAGTATTTAATTTATATGCATTCAGTTTGAATACTTAATGATCAAATATGAATAGAAAGTGTATCAAAATATATCCCATAAATCACATCAATACACATAGAAATTGCACAAAAGGAAATAATCTACTCTCTGCATAGTAATTTATAACAAATAGATAGTTTGTTTAATTGACTCAGTATTGAACATAACTTTGTCAGGGGATTTCAGGGAGGCTAAAAAATAGCCTTACCATTCCCAATTATCTACACAATTGAATATGTTTTGAAGAATAAAATGATAGAAAAACTCACAGGAAAAAAAATGCTTCCATTAGCTAAAAACAAAACCCTTCGATTAACTTTAAAAATATTCAGGTATTACAACAAAAATTTAAGCCTTTTTGGTCTAGGAATCAACCCTTTTCTAGTTTATCAAAATCAAATATATAGAGTTTTTACAAAAATCCTATATTCTACATATTTACAATGAAAAATAGATATTATCCAAAATACTTTGGATAATTTCAATAACAACATGATCAAAATAGAATCTCTCTTACTTCACCGTCCTAAAATTTCCTAGATTCTTGCATCCAACCCCAAAATATCTAATCATGTTTTGATTTTGTTCCTCAAAATCTGGAGTTGTCATAATCACCTCCTGAAATGTTTCCTTGATATTCTACACTATGTAGTTTAATGAGCTGCTCTCGATCTTCCTCATCTATGTAAGTTAAATCAAACAAATTCATAAGAGATTCATCCACTTTTGTATATCTCTCAAAATTTGGTTTAACTATGAATAGATGTTCGACCTCACAACAAATAAAAATATCATCACATAAATTTTGGAGTAAACTTTGACCATTTATAGCTTCTTTAATTCCAACAGATATGGATTTATCTATTGCTATGTTGTGCAATGATATTTGATAATATTCATTTGTCACTACTTTTCCTTGTGAATTTTTAAAAGGAGGCAAACCTTTTCGCTATAAAATAGAAAACTTCTTGTAAAATCTATTTACCTGTGTCTGCAGACTTTCACATTTTCTTTTCAACTGCAACATCAAATTCTTCTTTGTTATAAATTTCCTAGTTTTCAAAAGTGAATCAGTTTTATCCTCAATACCCAATTCTTCTAGCTCTTCTCTTGTATTTTAATTCAAAACCTTAATGATTTCATTTGCTTGACTAGGTTTGTTTCATAATTCTTCTATAATCTCATCGATGATTTCTCCTGCCCATTCCAAAAATTCCTCCCATTCAACAATAATTTAGTTGACAACCAAATGTTAGAAACTGAAGATAGTATTTCCAACCAAATATGCTCCTTAGCCTATATCAAACACTAAGCACTACTGAATTCACTTAAATACTAATCAATATGCTTTTGTAATATGAAACTCTTTTGTATTTTAACAACATATGCAATACCTGATTTGATATGATTTTTTTCAGCTCGCTCTAATGACTTCTTTAATTTATCAATCTCCTCATTCTTCAAAGTGAGAGAAGATAATTCTTTTGTCATTTTTTAGTTTCCATCATTGCCCGTTGAACCTACTCCTCAAGTAGAAATCATTGTTTGTCCCGTCTTCTCTCTTTCTTCAAGTAATTTATCCATCTTTGCTGCCATATTTTGTATTTGCATATTTTTTTCAATTATCATTGACAACGTAGTTCTTTCTCTTGTTCAAGCTCTCCAACTTCTTGTTCTCGTGGATGTTTTGTAGTAGACATCTTAAATTTCTTTCGAATAGCTTGAATATCAACATTCTTATTTTTAATAACTTCTTAGGAAATATTAATATCATGAGGATCCAAACCTAACTTAATAAAAATATCCTCCAATGAATTAATTGTGGTATCTTTGGCAAGAAAGGACATTATCTCCATCTTCAACTTAGAAATAGTATTATTGAATGAGGTCTGAAATTTTGAAAAACTTATTCCTGAGCTAGTTAGAGTTGAATATATCATTTCACATGTCTTTCGATGAAGGCCAATATGATCAATGGGATGAATTTCTTGCAGGTTTAGCTCTTGGGACCTTAGTTTCAAGAAAGGCTAACTAAAATTGTCCTTTCCCCACATCTATGGCTAAAAGTAATCTGATCTTTGTAGAAGAGGTCTGCCTCCAAAACTGAGTATAGGTCATTGACTTCAGGGTCTCATTTCTCTTCTTAATTTCCATGAACTTAGAAAATATACTCTTGTTAGAAGAGAAAGGGGTTGAAGAATATGATTTCCCTATTGTTTCAATTTGATGCAGTCCGAAAATAGGTTCACTTGGGACAATAATTGTATTTTTTCAAGAATCTTTGAAGACCTGGAATCTAATGTAGTCTCTTCGGTATCTCTTACTTTTTTCCTTTTGTACACCCTGAATTAAGTCCCCTCTGATTCTAAAATATTCTCAAAGGCCCTCTTGAATTATTTTTCCTTATGTTAGGATGTTTCTAAGACAATAGGTCTTACTAGTTTATTTTTTGTCCTCCTAATATATTTTCCAGATTATTCTCTTCCCATGTCTCCCTATTAACAAACTTTTAAATCTCTAGCTTTGGTTCATGGACATAGGGATTTGAGTTTTTTTGAACTCTCATGGCTGAAATTATCCCTATTGGATCATATGGATAAATGAATCCTTGCTTGAATTTAATTTATGCCAATAATTAATCTACCTCTTTATATGTTGTCATGTAATTGACAATAAACGGCTATGCTTCTTCTTTGAGCTTAAAGGAGGCTTATTTATTTCTTGGTAAGAAGTGTATTTAATCCACATTAAGGCTCTACCGAATAAAATCAAGGAAAAAATTATAACAGGAACAAATTCTAGTAATTGATAAGGAATAAGCTCAGAACCATATATTCTAATTTTAGTGGAATATTTATATAAAAAACAATCAACCAGTTTGGTTTATTCACTAAGTTGTAGAATCCTTTTAATCTCTAGTAATATTCTAGGAATTCTATCACTGCTCAAACGAATGAGATATACATGAAGAAACTAATCCACAAAATTAGAAAAAGAAAAGTCTTCATAGTTTTTTCTAACCAATTAAGTTCAATGAACAAATGACATTTGATTACCCTGTAAACCCTTTTTCTGCAACTATATTTAGAATCTATCTGACCGATAATACAAGAATAAATAAAGCAACATACACCGATATTTAAATTCTTTTTTAGTTCCTAACTTTAGGAATTATTCATGAATAACACATGAGAGGAATTGGTTGAAATTGAAGAGTATTGTTGGTTTATTTCTTGGTGTGAAGGTTGACAGAAAACCCAAAATAAACTCATCTACTACCTTGTCACTTTCATACCCTAACAAAAAAACATAACATAGAAATGATCTATCTAGAGATACCAGGGAACATAAATGAAGGATAAGGACGATTATGTTTGGGAATTCTAGCTCCTTTTGGCATAAAAGACTCAAAAATAAAAGTTCTTTGTTCAAAGGTTAGCTTTTGATATATTCCTAAAAATACTTCACGGGAAACTGGATACAACAAGCTAGGAACAATGACATGTAAATCCTGCAATATTGATTGAGAGGTTATGTAAAATAGGGTTCTCCATTCTTAAAAATTAGAGTTCTCTCACTTGGCAAATACCTATCTACACACCACACGACAAATTCTAGGAAATGGTGGGTTTGTGAAAAGATGAATTGAGGTAAAGATTATTCCTAGAAAGAAAATTCATAAACATTGTTTATTAAATATCTATAATGACTAATTATGAAGATCATATAAATCTGATTCACACCTAATCCTACAATTCTGGCTCCCCGATCAACTAAGGGTAATTCGTCAAGTCTAACAGATGCAGAGGGAGGTATGGATTTTTCCTGGGTTCCAGTTTCCTTCTTTTTCTGTGAACTCATTGTTGAATGTAAAATAGAGGAAAAAGAGTTTAATTACCTATAGAAAAATGACAATGAGATAACTTGGAATTGCTAGCTTTCAATATGTTGGAATGTATTTGTACAGGTTCTATGCATCTCTATTTATTGAATGGAGGGATGAAATTGGATAAACAAATAGAGTTATGGCAGATATATCGAGTTGTGTATGAACTCAAAAGTGGGAGACTTTGATGATATGAACATTTAAAATCTAACATATTATTTTTACATAGTATAGGTCTTAATTACTAACAGTCGATGGGCTTGATAAATGGTAGCAAGAATGATGTAGTTAACAAGCCTCTAAAATAGAGGAGGTATAAAAATTTTGGCAGAAGGCTTTAATTAGTGGAAACCATTTATGGGTTTTCAAGGGCATGGGTTGTAAATGGTTTCAAGTGGGGGAGGGGGGTTGCAAAATTCACAAGAGGACACCACGTAGCTTCAAAGGTTTTAAAAACAGATTTTTGCAGCCCCCCTGCCCCCCCTTGATTAAACGTAGAGCAAGTTGTGGGGGTGCGCAATGAAATGACAACCATCGATCACCGCGGGGTAAATCTCTATCGTTGAAAGATTCAAGACCTTTATATGAGTGAATTATATAGCTCCTTTCTCATAAAAAAAATATGACATGAAACAAATTGATCTCCAAATGCTTCAAAGGGCCTTCACTATGATTTCTTTATCACAAAAAACATGAAAAAGACACCAATGAACACCCGTTCGATATTTTCCCTCTCTCTGATGATTTTAGGTAGCTAAAGAAAGCTCACTTTTATCAAAGAAATATATACCAATCAAGAATTCTTAACACCCTCTCTCTTTTGTGATATTCACTCCTTGCAAGTCTAATTCTCACTAGATCCTAGTCCCTCCTCCAAAGATTTCTCTTATGGATAGCATGGAAATAGTGTAATCAATAAATATTCCAATAATTTAGTACCCCCTTGGAATCCCTCTTGAACATTCTTCCTAACAACTTAAAGGAAAATAATTCATCTATCCATGGTTGTCCTCAAATTGCGAGGTGTTAGAATCAAATTCCTAGATCTTATGAGGATTGGAACTCACTTGGAATATCATAATATCCTCACTTTCTATTATTCACTGACACTCCTCCTCTCCTCTTCATTGGTCCTTCCTATAGGATTCTTTTCCAAGCATAATTTTGATAGATAATTTAAGGATAACCCTAGCATGGAAGGTTTTGGAGTCTTCCAGCTGGAGTTTGGTACAATCCTCAACCTTTACGAGGGATATATGGGAGTGAACATTAAGAATCTTGAAGAGATTTTCTCCATAAAGTTTGGACTAATGCAGGAATAAGGCACCTCTCCAATATATATATCAAAGGTCACTCACAATTGTTTATCTCTCTAGTTATAAAATAATTGGTTCATTCATTTCATCCAGCACAACTTGAGGAGGGTTTCTCAAAATAAGCAAAATGATGGCAATATCAGGCACTACCCTAAATGGTTTATGTATAATGTGTAAGCATGTAATGGAATAACGTATTAAATAATATAATTCAATGAGTGAAAATATCATATCATGTAATTAAAGAATCATTGAGGCCTAACAATTAGAAATTTACAAATAACTTTGTATGCCATCCATGGCGTTATCTCCCTAGAGATAGTTCCTAGTTGAACGGGAACCGGTCCTTTGGACATCTTCTCAAATATGATAAATCTTTTATTAAAATATGCCTAGAGATGGACCTTTTAAGTATAATGAGACTTCAATCTTGGAAATTTAAAAAACCCTTAACTGGCCTTGTTTTAGTGATAACAGTATATTTTGAAGTTGCAGAATAGCAGGAAGATACCAAATAAAATGATTTTATATACTAGACTATTATAGAATCCAATATAACAAAATATAGAACAAAATAATTTTATGGAATGAAAGGAAAAAACGTAGTGATGAAGCATTGGAGCGCTTTATTAAGGTTTATTTTAATAATTATAGGTATATTCAACAATTTTTAAAGAATTTCATAGATAAGTATGTTTTCAAAGTAACAAACCAACTGCAGTCATACACATACACTACAAAGAGAGAATAAAACTGAACAAATTACACAGGAACACACATATAATGCGCAACAAATATTTTGAACTCAACTTGATAAACTTTATTCAACTTCCAAAATCACTTACACATTACATAGATAGCTGCATAAAAGTCTCTAAATTTTCAAAATTCAGAACCTCCTTTAGTGGTTCTCCAATATTTTTAAAGATTACATCAAAACAATTATTAGATAATTGTCAAAACTTCCTAACTATTTTAACTGTTCTTTAAAAATAAAGTCTCTCAAAATTTACAAAATAAAGTCTCTCAAAATTTACAAAAGAAAAGCCTCTCATTATCAAAAAGCAGCATGAGTTGTGGAAATTTGAGTTTGAGAAGGAGCCCCTGGTTCCACAACCCGAACTTGGAGAGGAGTAATCAGTTGTTCACACTTTTTTCAAATCACTTGGTTGGAGGTTGCACAAAATCATCTTCTAATATGCAACCTACAAATTTATCATTTTGGTGAATTTAAGCTTTAGTAGAATATAATGTCTTTACCTATCATAATAGTTGAAAATCCCTCTGTAGGTAATTTAATATAGTCCTTCCTTTTAATACTGCAATATTCTCATGAGATTTGTCCACTTTTCTTTTAGGTGCTACTAGTTCTTTTTTCATACATATCCCATGAAAGTAAATTACATTTTTGGTTCCAACAATTTGGTAAGCCCATTCTAGTTCTCTAATTAAACATGGAATCAAATAAGATAATTGATCTTTGAACCTCCTTTAGTCTTTTTCATCTTGAATATAAAATATATTATTTTCAACCACCTGTTATATTGAAAACTCAACCCCTTAATTTTTCACTTATTTATTTCAATAATGGAGACCCTTTCCATAAATTTTTGGCTAAATCACCTTTTTAATATTTTCTTTTGGTTAAGTGTCCTACAATTTTTCCATTTTTTTGTTTTCATTAGATTTCTATTTTGATTGCTTTATTGAATTCAAATTTTTTCTAGCTTTCCATCGGTACTTGTTTCATCTCATTTGGTTACACGATTTGCAAATGGCACTCATCCAAAGTTCGATAATTTTTACCACCTTGGTTGAAAAAAAGTACAAAATGTATATTATTTTAATTTTTGTAAATAAATTATTAATTTATTGTAAATATTAATTCCTAGTTAATTTTTACTAATTATTTCATTTTTCACTAATGGTCCTACAAAATCACCGCAACCAAATTGTAGAACAATTAAAATTATGTGTTTTCAGGAGCTCGGTAATTTATTCCAATTCCTAATTTAAAAAAAAAGTTACGAGACCCTATGTAGTCAAGGAAATTATAGATGATGGCATAGTTCAGCTCGCAAAGCTAAATGGGGAATTGTTTCCACGAAGAGTCATGGTAGTCAACTAAAGTTATAGGAAAGGATCCTACCCTTGTGCAATGACTACATAATGGTCAAACAATATTAGGACTCCAGGCAGCTGCAAGGAAGTACGAGACTATAAACTACATTGCCCGAAGACTGGGAAAACGAAGTAAGGGGGTTGCGCGAGGGAAACCAGAAGTGCGCCAAGAGGGGTTGCGCTAAGAGAGTTGTGCCATGGAGGATAGTACTATGTAGCAAGGTCCAAAAATAGACGTTGGATGCATTGTAGCTTATTGAATGAAGAAAATCTCGTTACGAGGAGTGGGTAGGTTGCATAGGATCACATTCAATGATGGGTTCACATCACTGGCCTTCAATTGAATGATTTTGTGAGTGTTCGACTTCAACTTCCTTTTTCACACTTGTGGATTTTCTTGTTGTACCCTGAGAGCCATTGTCTCTATTGGTGGTTTCTCTGATCCATGTTAATGATTTACATCATTGACCGGTAATCAGGTGGTTTCTACCATGTTCAACTCTGACACCTTGATTCACATGGTTAGATTCGTACTTTTGTTGGATCGGGACAGAGATGAAGACCATAGATTTCAAATAATAAATCCAAGTTGCATGGATTTATTTAGTATTTGTGATTGTATACATGATCCTTTCTAGTCGAATGGTTGTGTTCATGTCGTGGATCGATACATATGATCCTTTCTAGTCGGATGGTTGTGTCCATGCCGTGGATCTACACACATGATCCTTTCTAGTTGGATAGTTGTGCCCATGTTGTGGATTCGTGTATTGTTAAATGCCTAATCAAATATGTCATATATGTTGTATTATGTTTTATTTCCAAGTCTCTTGATGATAGTTCTCCAAATTCCTTGCCTTGACTTGTAAAGAATTTCATCCATCACTTCATGTTCTGACTTCATGTTTTAGGGGGCATCTGTTATACAATAATTTGTTGCACTCCTTGTCTCATATCCTGAGCTATCAAACTTTTCCAAAAATGTCATAAAGTGACAAAAGATATCAAAGAATTCACCATGAAAAACATTTATCAGAGCATCCCTGAAGAAAAGAAGAAGAAATGCCTTGAAGTAATTATGGAAAACCCATGTTGGCATCCTTTAATATAACTAGTGACTAGCACTAGCATTGTGACTTTGGATAGGAAAACCCGCGTTGATCATCTTCCAATGGTTTCTCCAAAAATGGAGCAGAAGTTTCTCTTGCTAGAAGCCCCGAGAATGACGAGTTGGTTATTGTTGAATAAGGATATGGTCGAGTTCTCCTATTTTGATTCCTTGATCCTACCTTTAGGGACCTTGCCCTTAAGATGTGGACCTTCTTCCCCATTTTGTGGATCCATAACTCCCTCTCCTTATTGGGAAGGGGTCCCTTGGATCAGCTGAGTTAAGTTTTGGGAAAATTTTGTAATATCTTTTGTAATGAATGTAAAGTCTCCACGAAATGTGGAAGCAAAGTGCGAAGCTAGTAGAATTCAAAGGGGCTTTGGTCCCTTAGTTGGGTAAGTGATAGAGTTTTTTTGAGACCCACCCACGGTCTGCGGACCATAGTATTGTAAAGAAAATGTTATAAATAGATTATTCATAGTGAGTCTAAGGAGCAATAAAATATAGAAAAATCATTATAAGGACAAGGTGTTAAGCTGGGAAAGGTTTGTTTCCTATACTTAGGTGAAAGGGGAAGGCTCCTAGAGGTGAGTGTGTGGAGACCTTGGTAATTCCAAAGGTTGAGTGCGCAGGCCCCTGCAGCTGAGTGCGCAGGGAGAAGAAGTTTGTAATTAAGCATTTATACTTAATAAATATTGTTTTGGGCTGAAATTGATGCATCTGTGTCTTAGCATTTACTTCTGCAAATTTTATGTATCTTTTCTCTGTGATATGTTTTATATGAATTAATTCTTATTTACTGCGCGAAACTGGTAGATCTGTAATTTATTTGCATGTTAAGAGTAGTTAGATACCTTCACGAAGATTTTAAAGTCATTTAGATAGATTTGCAGTAGTTATCTATTCGGAAGGGTTAGAGTTGCGTGAAGGTAGATCTAAGCCATAAAAGTTGCAAGAACACATCACACAGGCCTCTAGATGCAGAAAATTGATTCTAGCATCCCCCAATATTGTTTCAGGTGAGATTGCAACTTTGCCCTATGCAGGTTGTTGCCAAAAGGGCCAAAAATTAGGGTTTTGTTGGTTGGCGCAGATAACACTATACCTGGGTCAGGCTCCAACAAGCCAACAAATGGTTCTGTTTCCAAGACCTGGATCTATCTCAGGAATGTGTGATGTCGAATAAGTAGTTTCCTACTAATAAGGAAATCAAAAATTGTATCAATCAGAAGTTGTATGCGTTTGTAGCTCAAGAGAACAAAAATAAGCGGTTATCCAAGGAGCAGTGGTTGAATAGATACCTATACATGGATGAAACCGAATCCTTTTTTTGTTTCTTCCGTTACAAATTGCATGAGTGGTTTTCTAGATTAGCAGATAGTCAAGGTACGTGGAGACTTGACAACCCTATTCTATGGACTTCAGAGATGGTGAGGCACCTGAAATCTTCAGAAAAAAACATCGCACGGGTCATTGATCACTAGATTGATTGCATATTAGGAGGATTTGTCACTGAACTTGCGATTGATATGACCATCAGCTATAGTGAAGCCGAACGTAGGTTTTTCAAGGAACCACGAGATAAGCACTTAAACTCTCTGAAAAATTGGATTAAGATGTCGTGTGAAAAAGATTTATGCCATTACCTTGATGTTTGGAACTATGTGAAGCGGAAAACAATTTAGAAGGAACAGGAAATCAGGCTCAGAATACAGTCTGTTGTTAGGATCTTCTTCCAACAATGATGAAGGGACTATTCTGAGTACACTGTGAAGTGTGTTGCAGATAGTAAATCAAGGTATCCTGAGGATACCTCATCCATCCACTCCACCTCCACCCCCACATCCACTACATACACCGACACCCTCTCCTCCATGTCCACCTCCACACCAACCATTCAACATGACGAGCACGATGAAGATGCCAATATTTAAAGAGGTAGGGAGCGAAGACCCCGAACAATTATGGTTTGTTGCATATGTGTTATGGACAGTGCAACAGATTACTGATGATAATATAAGGAAAGCATAGCTGGTCATAGTGATTTAGGATAGGGCGTTGACCTGGTATATCAATTTCTATTAGGATAGACCTGGCGCGACGATTGCAGAGACTCAACAAGCGTTGAACACTAAGTTCAACAAGCCTGAGTCTTAGGCATAGCCTGTAACTGAGTCTAAGGAAATACAACAGAGGGTAAATGATTCCTCGTGGGATTTCGATCATAGGCTAAAATGTCTGATTTGGCAGGCTAATATGAACACGGATGATCAGCATAGAGACTTGCACATTTCTTCATTGTTGCCTCATATGAGATTACCATTATCACAACAGAATATAGGAGCGCAAGCAAATGCTGTGGAGATCGTGATGATGTTAGAAGCCTCGCCATTACAGGACACAAATGTTGGAGTACAATAGATTCAATCACAGCTAACAAGCTTGCACATGGAGCTGCAAAACTTGAAAACAGGGAAGGAAGCTCAGCCAAAGGTGCGCACTAAAGTCTGGGATATTAAATGTAAAGACAAGGGACATGATAAGGATCATTGCCCTATTTATCAGAATTATTTGATTGGAGGAGGTCATGTTCCTTTGAAACCTGAGAATATTGTGGGATCGAGCACAAGAATACCATTATGGTGCGCTATCTACTGGATAGAAAGAAAGAGTGCAACGGATAATTGTCACCTTTTGCAAAAGTTTGTACAGATTCCGTAATAATTGTTTTGTAACTTTTATAAATCGGTTGGACATGATGAACAAATTTGTTGAAGTTACAAATTGATGATGGAAAGGACCCCTACCTATCGAATGCAGGCAAAAAATCAGCCTCAAGATCAGGGCGTGGGTGTAGCACGCGGAGGATTTCAATGTCATGGAAGAGGAAGAGGAGGAGGGGCTAGTAGAGGTCGTGGACAAATCATTTGTTACAATTGTGGCGAAGCAGGTCATTTCGCGCGTGACTGTGAGAACCCAACGCATCCATCTTGTCAATATTGCAAATAGTTTGATCATGTGATAGAAGATTTCCCTGTGGTGATAGCTAAGATCTAGGACAAAAAGACGCAACATCCTACACAGAACATCCAGATGATGAGGAAAGAGCCTTGCGAAGAAGATTACAGTGTTAATATTGTAATGCATAGTCTTATGGACACAGGAGAAGATAGAGGAATGCAGCCATGGACCGAAGGATGGGTGTGCAAGGCTGCTGAAAAGGAAGTCAGGTTTGACCTCAACTAGGCTAAATAAACTTTTATGGAGGCCAAGAAGAATTTTGCTTAAGCTTCTACATCAGGGAGTCAAGAGAAATCAACTGGAAACAATGAATTGTAGGAAATGGATCCCCCGTTATTAGCCACTTTTCTGAAAACTTGTATGAAGTTGTTGAGGGATAAGAAGACAGTGGAAGGGCTCCAGGATCTAATCGACAATTTTATGTGAAAAATTAAGAATCCCTCATAACAGTGCATTGTGATGAAACTGAGTAAACATAAGAAGCAAATAGGGCGTGAGATGAGGTTGATCATGTAGATGGGAGAATATGAAATGGATCAATTCGTCCTATATTTGGATTCTAATGTGAACATACTACCTAAACAGACATGAGAGAGGATGGGGAGGAATGTGCTACAATGGTCTCCTATACAACTACACATGGCCAATCAGTAGAAGATCATTCCTATGGGACACCTATATGGGGTAGCAGTAGACATTGAAGGAGCAAGTTCTTTGGCCGATTTTGAAGTAATTGAAATAGTGGATGAAAACAATCCTTACCCTGTGCTACTGGGAATTGATTTGGAATTTGACATGGATGCATTAATTAATCTAAAGAAGCGAAGAATGAAATTTGAGAAGAAGGCACTTAGGGTTATTGTGTCATTGGATCTTGTTGAAGGAGTGCGGTATGTTGAACCAGTCCACAACTATATGGAGGAAGATGACTTAGATCAAATATACAAATCACTGCGCACAATGAAGATTTGATCAATCCCACTACAGATGGGTGGATCACATGGGATAGAGACAACTCTTGTACCTCAGATTCAGATGAAGAGCTCGAACACTGGCATAATAGGTTGCATGAAATATCTATGTTGTGTTTCAATATGATGACAAAATCATTGCAATGTGTATCAATGGAGGTAAGGAATCTCCCGCATTATGATTTCTTAAATGATGTAAATTTATTTTTGGATGATTTTGAAAGGGAGGTGCCCAAGGAACATCGATTCCAGGCACTTGATCTGGCACTGCACACCACGCCTACCCATTGGTGGGGTATGCATAAGGATAGCTTTGCTGATTGGAAATAATAGAGGTGAATTATGACACTAAGGTTTGGATATGCTAATACCCGTATGACTAAAAAATGCAGTTGGAAGGATGATTTGCATGAGCATTTGGCATGGTGGACTAAAGCATGGGGCGAAGAGCCACAATAGGAATGGGTGCATATATTTTGTCATGCCCTAGATACTATTCCAATGAATTGGTATTTACAAACAGATCTACGCCACGGGACAACCGAATGGGATATCTTGAGGGAAAGTTTCTTATTAACCTTTAGCTTTGAGGATGGATTTGAGTGCATTGATGAAGCACTCTAGGAAATTAAGGCTGCTATATTTAGAATGCCTATAGAGCCGGTAGAATGGGTTCAACCTTGCTGGAGTACCCAACTGCACCATGCACTAGAGTGCTACAATGTGACAACAGAATAAGCAGAAGAAGATCCACAAAAAATCAACATTTCGGAGACCAAATGATAGCACGAGGTTGAATTTACTAAAGCATTGAACCCTGATATATCAAAACCTTTGAAGACCAGGAAAGTAAACATTGGGTCTGACGCGTAGCCTAAGTATTCAAAGATAGGTGATTATTGGGATGAATATATAATTGATAAAGTTGTGGAGTTGTTGTGTGAATACTAGGATTTGTTACCTACCAAGTTCTCATACCTAAAAGGAATAGTATGGGATCTAGGAGTTATGAAGATCACTTTAAATCCCAATGCGAAGCCTGTGAAACAGAGACCCTATTGCCTAAATCCGAAGTATAAGGAGAATATGCACAAAGAGCTAGATAAAACACTGGAAGCTCAAATTATTGAGCCAGTAGAAGAATCTAATTGGGTGAGCCCTATGGTTGTTCAAGAGAAGAAGCAGTAGGGTTAAATCAGAATATGTGTAGACTTGAGAAAGCTTAATGATGCATGTGTTCATGATCCATTTCCAACACCATTTATAGATGAAGTTTTGGAGAATGTTGGAGGACATGAAGCTTATTCATTCACTGATGGGTTCTCAGGGTACAATCAGATTAAGATCATGCTGGAGGATCGCAGCAAGATGACCTTCGTGAAGAAGTGAGGATGCTTCTAGTACACAGTGATTCCATTCAGACTAAAAATGCACTAACTATATTTTCAAGGGTTGTAATTGCAGCGTTCAAAGAATTCATCCATAAATTCTTAGAAGTGTGTTTTGATTACTGGAATGTGTTTGGATTGGTAAAGTGCCACATTGCAAGTCTATGCCTTATGTTGGATACTTGTCACAGATACCAAATTTCTCTAAACATGAAGAAATGTATCTTTTGCGTGCCTTATGGGATATTGCTTGGCCATGTGGTATGTAAGCAAGGACTAATGGTAGACCCTTTGAAGATAGAAGTGATTGTCAATATAGAAACTCCAAATAATGTAAAGTAGCTGAGCCCAATGTTGGGCCACACCGAATACTATAGAAATTTTATCAGGGTTTATCCACAAATAATTGCGCCAATGGAGAAATTACTAAAGAAGGACGCGACTTTCTGCTAGGATGAAGAGTGGCAACATAGCCTAGATGTATTAAAGGAAAATATGGTGACTTCACCCATTTTGGTATTCCCAGGCTAGAAGAAAAAATTTCATGTTCACGTGGATGTCTCCTGTATTGCGTTGGGTATGATATTGACCCAACCAAGTGAAGGTGAGATAGATCACTCTATAGCCTTGGTGAGTAAGAAACTATCAAAGGTCGAGAAGAAATATTCAACTACATAGCATGAAGGATTGGTGATGGTCTATGCACTGTAGAAGTTTCGACATTACCTTCTAGGTGTGCATTTCAAAATGTATACAGATCACTCTACTCTCAAGTACCTAGTCAACAAGCTTGTGTGAGGGGGAAAGATCTATAGGTGGTTATTGTTGTTTTAGGAATATGAATTTGAGGTGATTGTCAACCCTAGATGATTGAAAGTGGGTCTAGATCATCTACCCAGAATTAAGATAGGCGAAGAACCTACTAATTTGGAGGAACGATTGTCAAATACACATATCTTCGTTGTACGCATCACAGATGATCATTTTTATGATATAATCAAGTTTTTGACTACTAGAACAACCCCGGAAGGATACTCTACATAGAAGAAAAAGGAGTTGGTGGTCCGCGTAGCTGACTTTTCTGTGATTGCAGGACACTTATATAATATGGGCACTGATTAAATACTGCATTGATATGTTCCAAAATTTCAACGATCGAGCATCCTCACCGAAGCACATGGAGGAGTGGCGGGAGGACACTATACAGGCAGAGAAACCACACAGAAGATTATGCCCACAGGATTGTGGTGGTCGACAATACATAAGGATTCAAATGTGTATTGCAGGGCATGTGATGCTTGTTAGAGGATGGGAAAGCCATCGCGAAGGGACAAATTTCCCTTAAATCCTCAGATTTCATTACATGTGTTTGACAAATGGGCGATTTAATTTGTGGGTCCAATACAGCCACGAGGGAAAAAGATGATGCGTTGTACATTATTACTGCAACGAAGTATTTGACAAGATGGGTAGAAGCATAAATGGTGAAGGACTGTAGCGCTGCTACAGCCACGAAGTTCCTATTTGAGTATTTCTTGACAAGGTTTGGGTGTCCTAAGATACTGATGAGTGATAGGGGTACGCATTTTCTAAATGAAACTATTTCCACGATGCTCGAAGAATTTCAGGTTTATCATCAAAAGAGTACGCTTTATCATCCTCAGTAAAATGGTGTGGTTAAAGCATTCAATAAAATTCTAGAAAATGCATTGACGAAGGTCTACAACCCACAGAGGAACGATTGGGATATGTGCATACTAGTAGTCCTATGGGCATATAGGATGATGTGTAAAAAAATAGCAGGCCAAACTCTGTTCAAGTCAGTCTATGGGATAGAGGTTTTTGTTAGCATTCTGTAATTTCAAGGTTAAAGAAAAAACCATGGAGGCAACATAAAAACCACTTTTGAGTTTAGGATCTAGCCCTCCTAAACTCAGAGAGGGATCTCTCTGTGTGATTTAGCTTTGTTTACTAGGAATTTTAGGCTAGTTATTGGGCTTAGTGTTTGGTTTTTGAATTGGTTTGGTTGGAATAGCAAGGGAAGGCCATTGGGAAATGGAGTCAGAAGAGCTTGGGGTGATCAATTTGTAGAAGTATCAAGGTTAAGTGAAACAAGGCAAGCTAGGCATACTACTGGATCTTTTAGATTTAAATGAAATGAAGTAGAAGAAGGGAAATAGATTCAATTGAAGTTAAAGACCAATTAAGAATTCTTTAACTTTATATCAAAGGAAAACATGTAGAATTAACAACAGCCAAAATAGGGTGCTCTAGGTAACGAATCCTATTTATCATAGCTCTTGTTGATTAATTCAGAATAGAGAATACATAAGCATGATAGACAAAGAAAATAAACAAAGAACAGTAGATGCACTTCACCAATAGATATGACACATGAATCCTGAAACAACTTGTCTTGTATTACTCCAAAAGGTCACTTGAACTCAGTGAACAACTTTACAATGAATGGTAGTATTTCTCATTACAAATGCCAACCCTTTGTTACTTCAAATGATGAAGTATTTATGCAAATTCTAAACTAAAATATCTTGATAAAAATCTCAAGATCTTTTTACAAATATCCTAAACTGTTTTACACAAATAGAAATGAAATGTAGGACATTCAAAACTAATGTATCTACTTTAGACTATCATTATGGATTTCTATTGACAAATAAGAGAAATTCAAATTTGATTGCAACTCTTAGTTGATGAGGTGGCTAACTGTCTTTGAACATTTTCCTCCTAAAATCCTGCAAAATAAGGTCCAGTCATCCCTTTGTATATCTCAATCCAAGATAGCTCTATAAAATGTTATAGAGGTTATTGTAGATAAATATGTTCTTGAGATAAACCTCTCTTAGTTTCCCGAAATTAATCTCCATCTGTTCCCAACATTCTTTACAACAAGGTGACTGAAACAAGACTTTCCACAGTCAAAAAAATAGGTTGTAAAGATGTAAATTTATCTCTCATTTTGTAATATTTGTGTAAAATATGAAGTAGGTTATTGTGATTTGGAATCTTAGGAACACAAACCTCCTCCAGTTTCTCAAGGTCCATCTCTTATTTGCCACAATATGTTCTGCAAAAGTATGACTAAACAGGAAAATTTGGGAAAATATATCTGCAAAGCTTCATCTGTATATCCCAAACCATAATAGTTGTTAGAAAATTGAGAGAGGTTTTTGTACATGAGGATGTTCGTAGAAAAAACCTCTTTCAGTTTCTGAAAATTAGTCCTCATTGGTTTGTAAACAATGTTTGAAGTCAATGCGGCGTATAGGAAAAAGCATAGTTTCAACTGATCATGAGACAGAGGAATGACGTGGATGCGGGAAAGCTGCAATTGTTTAACCCCGTGTGACAAAATCCATTTTTGTCATTTTCAACCTTATAATAAAATCAAATTATAGTACCAAGGCCTTTATTACAATTTTATTTAATCACATTTAAATGATGTGATTAATTTAATCTAAACATACTTAATTATCCTCTAATGTTGCGTTTCGTCTTGCAAGCATATTTTTTATTTTTATTAAGGTTTTTGTTCGCATTATGATATAGGTGTTGTCCTTGATGGAAACTCACTCACATGATAGTTCACAGTAAAACAAGTCAACAGGAAAGGATTACATATTAGACTCCAAAGAATGAAGAAAGAGAGGTATATGTTGGTTCACTTTGTCCAAGAAGCGTATACACGCGGTTAACAGAACAAAAGTAGCGTATAACGTATACACACACTTTCATAGGAGGAAAATCGCGTACATGTTGGAAAACCAAGTTTTTGGTCCAAGGTATTTTGATCCAAGGTATTGATCCAAGATATTTGGTCTGAGGTATTTGGTCCAAGCTATTGACCCAAGGTATTGATCCTAAGTGGTTTTGGTCCAAGGTATTGAGAAAGGCCTAAGAGTATATAAGGAAGAGAAGATCATTTGCCTAGAAGAAAGTAATAATATTGTAAGGAATACTTCTATCTAAAGTATATTTTATGTTGCAGGGTTGTGTTTGGGACTAGATATGAAATATTCATGTGCACCTTGAGTTCATTTATGGATCAGGAATCATGAGACTTGAAATGACTTATTCTTGAATGATCTGATATTGGTTGAGGCTAGATCTGATGTTTTGATCATGATCTATTTGTTATTTATCATGATCTAGGTTTGTCTAAAGTCTGGAATTGCAGCAAAGTTCTGAGTCAATATTTGCATATCTGTATGCAGGTTCGTCTCGTCCAAAGAGCGTGTACACGCAGGTTTGGTTCATTCAAGTAGCATATACAAAAGAAAAGCTTCGTTTCAGATCTGACTGATCTATCTGATCAAATTCTATTGTTTTACTATTGTCTTCCAATGAAGTCTTCTTAGATCAATGTAAAATTGAATGCATAAGGAGGCCGACATTTGGTTGATTGACTGTATAAGTTAGAAGAAGTGATCTCTGTCTCTACCTGTGTAAAGATCTGTAGTTATTCAGTATATTGATGGTTGGTACAGACTTGATTCAAAAGTTTATGTTTGCAGTAGTTTTGAAGGTATACATAGGTTTAATTCACAGAAGTAGCATATACACGCAGGTTGGGTTCAGCTAAGTAGCGTATACACTCTAATGCATTATTTTTGAGGTTATAGCTGGTTTCGAATGATGATGCAAGGTTCTGGGTTCAGCATAGTGTTTTGGTGTCAGTGATATCATTGTTCAGATCAATTGAATATTGGTTGATGCAGTTTAAGTTTAAAATATTTGATGGGTCCAGTGTGAAAATTTGATGAAACGTGGCCTTCAGTTTGTGGTGTTGTGATCCAAGAGTATCCAGTCTGAAAATTCATGAAATGTGGTCTGTGGTGGAAGAGTGGAGTTTTCTGTAAGTTGGCACCTACATACTAGTAAACATATCGGCTAGTACAAGAGCTAGGGGGTTGTTGCTCCCTTCCAATAGAAGCTGAAGAACAAGAGAAGGTTGTAACCTTCTGCAAGTAGAAGCTTGCGTACTAGTATGAGTCTGAACCAGTACAAGATTGTAAATAGATTTTCTTATTATTAAAAGAAGACAGAGACGACAACAACAGGTGGTTTTTTCCCACATTGGGTTTCCACCTTAAATCTTGGTGTTCATGTGTGGTGCTTATGTGTGATGCCTTATTCTAATTTTACTGCATTGTCTAATAAATATTTGATATACTGGTTTAAGCTCAACACATGATAAATTGTCTAAATCACAAGTTCTCAGCATATACGTTGGTTTCTTTAAGCACAGTCGCGTATACATGCTAGTTCACTTCACTGAAGTAGCGTATATAAATCTATTTGGGAAATACAATTATTGATATGCTAATACTGATTCACCCCCCTCTCAGTATTATTTCCAACAGTTTTGACCTGTTTTGGAAATAATTTACAATATGGAATATTATTTACAATATCCAAAATATAATAATCATCAGCTATAATCAAGAAATCCTATAAAAATTACAGGACCCTAATAGTGGCTCCAGCTAGGGATGGCATTTCCTAGTGAAGTGTCAAGAACACCATAGACTAATAGCCTGATCCATTGGGTTGATCCCAAAACTTGCGACCTATTTTGCCATAAAATCTCTACTACTGAAAATAAAATCTCAAACTAAAATCAAAACCATTCTTCACTGAAATCTGAAATATACACTGAACTGAAAGTTGTACTACAATATGAAACTGGAACTGGAAAGAATGCTTTGAAAAACACAAATTCTCAGGGTACTGAGCTTATTTACACTCTGCTACCTACTTTAATCTGATAAAATTGACTGTCATATCAAGTGATACCAAACATCCAGTGCAACCATTCAAGCAAATGGATACTTAACTAAAGTTTTCATTCTACTCCTTTAGGTGGAAAAATAAATTCAGAAAATGGAAACTCAACTTTTCCACTAGATCCCATAGTTGCATTGATGGGTCTAGAAAATTCTCTCTTCACCATTGAATGTAATAAACTGACCAAAGAATCATGTAAAACATGGAACATAAGATCTTCATCATGTAAATCTGATTGGTCTTTAATCACTGAAGAAAACACTACTTATTGAAAATGTTCTTGTGGATCAAGAGGATTAAAGTCTGTTGGTTCTTCTTTCAGATCACAAGACTGTTGTAAATCAACAAATGAATGTTCAACAATATGCTCAATTACCTTTACTTGTTGATTAGTACAAGGAATTTTTTCTTTAATTTGATCTTCTACATTTGAGACAACCATAGTGTTAATGTGTTCATCCATGATATCTGAAATATCCTGCTGATTTTCATTGCTGTCCTCTTCTTGATCAGGTTCAGGTTATTGAATTTCTTCCTTTACCTCTAGCTGATCAATTTGTCGTGGTGCTGCGAGAATTATTTCCTGTGGGGAATCTTCATGAACATATATACAACATACATCCTCATTTTCTTCCTGAGGGGAAGACAATTGAAACAAGACTTCTACTTTTTGTTCATAATGTTGAAAAGGATTTCCATCTAAAGCCTCTAGTATTTCATCATTTTTGAATTGATCATCATCATAGTAATCTTCTAGATATTGAATAAAAATTTCAAAATTATCACAATACTTTTGAATTAGCAACAAAGATGGATAATCCCATCTATATTTCTCACAAAAAATAGTATGAAAATGCTTTAACGAACATATACTAGCACTATACATATTTTCATACCAAGATCCAGCCTTTTCCTCCAAAGTTGCCATAAAAATTTTCATAAGACAATATTCATGAAATATGATTTTAAGCTTACGGATGTGCATATGAAACCTCAATAAATGTACAACAACATCATCTCCTTTTTATCTTTAAACAATGGAAGATGCGTTAACCAATCATTGTTGGGCATGGGATTTGGAAAACTTGGAATTCTTTATCTGTCCATCGGAGAATACCTGCATAGTATTATTGAACTCATTTTTAAAAAAATCAACAATAGAATAGGGTCATCATAAGTGCTTTACAATTATGGATTCTTTGATAAGGGAGTCGCAATGCAAACTTTGAGCTCTAGATTCTTCAAACATGGAGTCATCGGGTGAATAATTCAGCCTTCTTGTGCCTGATTATTGTTCACCATCAGTAATCAGATCTAGAACTTGATACACTTTTATGAGGAAGATAAAATGTCCTCCCCAGTATGGTCGCCACTATGTTAGCATTCTGTAATTTCAAGGCTGAAGAAAAAACCATGGAGGCAAAATCAAAACCGCTTTCAAGTTTAGGATCTAGCCCTCCTAAACTCAAAGAGGGATCTCTCTGTGAGATTTAGCTTTGTTTATTGGGAATTTCAAGCTAGTTATTGGGCTCCGTGTTTGGTTTTTTAATTGGTTTGGTTGGAACAACAAGGGAAGCCCATTAGGAAATGGAATCAGAAGAGCTTGGGGTGATCAATTTGTAAAATTTTGTAGAATTTTTCCTACAAATCAACTAGCTCTAATACCATGCAGAAATTTTTCTACAAATCAGCTAGCTCTAATACATGTAGAAATTTCTCACCTGTAGATCACCTGGTAATGCAATGTACTAAAGCAAAACACTTGATCTACTTCTACAAACAATTTAGTGGAAGCTTAATCAACCATGAGCAACATCAATAAAAACACATATAACTGATAAGAAGGAATCAATCACACATAACACAGAATATATCACTAGGGAAAGCACCAGCATAAAACCCCACTCTCTGTATTATCATACATAGGATTTATACAAAGCCTTAGCTTTCACACATCTAGCTAGCTCTCAGTACAATCCTCACAGATGAAGGTGGAAATACATTAGGATTACACAAAGCCTTAGCTCTCACAGCTAGCCAGCTCTCAGTAAAATCCTCCTAGATGCTCACAGGAAATCAAGACTTTTGTTATGCCTTCTCCTATGCCCTCCAAGCCTCCTATTTCCTTGCACAGTTTCTCCTGGGTGATCCTCCTATTACCAAGTGTAACATTGATCTCTCACACTGATCTCACACCCTGTAAAACTGCACAATCCTCAAGGAACCTTAAATCATCATCATGTATGAACTTCCTTTATAGGAAAAATATTCATCCAACTGATAGTACATTGTCCCTTCTCTGATCTCAACTGGGTCTTTGTTTGAACTAACATGCATGAGTTATTTAAGCTATAATATTCAGTTATATGAAAATACTAGTTGTTACATGATGCAAGCATTAACAAACTAAATCTCATTAATTTAGCAACTTGTTAAATTAATCTAACTGGACTTGACTTAGTTAACTGAGCCAACTAATTACAGCTCATCCTTTTCTCTTTAACTCATGGATAAATTCACCAATTAATAGATAAATTGTTGCATGTCCTCACATAGACTTCAAGTTTGTTTGTCCTTAACTAATTAACTCATGGAGATTAATTAATTAATATTTTAAACTGTTGTTAAGACCAAATTCGTTTTTACTTCCTATTCATAGACCAGGGACTACTATAAGTAGGAAGGGACCCAGAAATGCTATTTTTAGAACTTTCTATTTTTAGCAGTTTCACCTCTCACCCAAGGTGGCCAATGACCTCACTAGCCAAACTGTTATTTTTAGACATGATTTTTTTAGCAGGTCTATTTTTAGCACATTCTAAATTTAGCATTTCTTGTTGCACATTTTTCAACACAATTTGCAGAAGTGTCAAGCTTAAGTGAAACAAGGCAAGATAGGCATATATTATTGGATCTTTTGGATTTAAATGAAATGAAGTAGAAGAAGGAAAACAGACTCAATTGAAGCTAAAGACCAATTAAGAATTATTTAACTTGATATCAGAGGAAAACATGTAGAATTAACAGCAACCAAAATAGGGCGCTCTAGGTAACGAATCCTATTTATCACAGATTTTGTTGATTAATTCATAATAGAGAATACATAAGCATGATAGACAAAGAAAATAAACAAAGAATAGTAGATGCACTTCACCAATAAATATGACACATGAATCCTGAAACAACTTGTCTTGTATTACTGCAAAAGGTCACTTGAACTCAGTGAACAACTTTACGATGAATGGTATTCTTTCTCATTACAAATCCAAACCCTTTCTTACTTCAAATGATGTATTTATACAAATTCTAAACTAAAATATCTTGATAAAATTCTCATCTATTTTTACAAATATCCTAAACCATTTTACACAAACAGAAATTAAATGTAGGACATTCAAAACTAATGTATCTACTTTGCACTATAATTATGGATTTCTATTGACAAATAAGAGAAATTCGAATTTGATTGCAACTCTTAGTTGATGAGGTGGCTAACTGTCTTTAAACATTTTCCTCCTAAAATCCTGCAAAATAGGGTCCAGTCATCCCATTGTATATCTCAATCTGAGATAGCTCTGTAAAAAGTTAGAGATGTTATTGTAGATAAATATGTTCTTGAGATAAAATTCCCTTGGTTTCCCAAAATTAATCTCCAGCTGTTCCCAATATTCTTTGCAACAAGGTGACTGAAACATGACTTTCCACAGCCTGAAAAATAGGTTGTAAAGATGTAAATTTATCTTTCATTCTATAATAGTTGTGTAAAATATGAAGTAGGTTATTGTACTTTGGAATCTTAGGAACACAAACCTCCTCCAGTTTCTCAAGAGCCATCCCTTATTTGCCACAATATGTTCTTCAAATGTATGACTAAACAGGAAAACTTGGGAAAATGTATCTACAAAGCTTCATCTGTATATCCCAAACCATAATAGTTGTTAGAAAACCAAGAGAGCTTTTTGTACATGAGGATATTGGTAGAACAACCCTCTTTCAATTTCTGAAAATTAGTCCTCATTAGTTTGTAAACAATGTTTGAATTCAATGTGGCGTATAGGAAAAAGCATAGTTTCAACTAATCATGAGACAGATGAATGATGTGGATGCAGGAAAGCTGCAACTGTTTAATCCCATGTGACAAAATCCATTTTTTCATTTTCAACCTTATAATAAAATCAAACTATAATACCAAGGCCTTTATTACGGTTTTATTTAATCACATTTAAATGATGTGATTAATTTAATCTAAACATACTTAATTATCCTCTAATGTTGCATTTTGTCTTGCAAGCATATTTTTTATTTTTCTCAAGGTTTTGAATTGTTTTCGAAATAATTTACAATATGGAATATTATTTACAATATCCAAAATATAATAATCATCAGCTATAATCAAGCAATCCTATAAAAATTATAGGACCCGAACAGTTTAGACGCCCATGGAGTATATTGTGTCAAGTCTGCGGATTGTAGCATTCATTGATATGGTGGATCACAATACTATGGAGGAAAGCCTCGCACAGTTGATGGAATTAGAAGAAGGCTAATTTCTAGTAGGATTTCACCAATAGGTGCAGAAGGAGCGCGAGAAGGCCTGTCATGATCGACATATTAAGTTGTGCACCTTCAAGATGAATGATCTAGTGATACTATATGATAGCAAGTTCACGAAGTTCCATGGGAAGTTTCAAATGCACTAGTTGGGACCCCATGTAGTCAAGGAAATTACAGATGGTGGTGCAGTTCAGCTCGCAAAGTTGAATGGGGAATTATTTCCGGGAAGAGTCAATGGAAGTCGACTAAAGTTATATCAAGGAGATCTTGCCCCTGCACAATGACTACATAATGGTTGGATAGTCTTAGTACTCCAAGCAGCTGCAAGGAAGTACGGACTATAAACTACACTACCCAAAGACTAGGAAAGCGAAGTAAGGGGGTTGCGCGAGGGAAGCCAAAAGTGCACTAGGAGGGGTTGCGCCAAGAGAGTTGCGCCATGGAGGATGGTGCTACGCAGTAGGGTCCAAAAATAGTCATTCGATGCAATGTAGCTGATTGGATGATGAAAATCTCATTAGGAGGCATGGGTAGGGTACATTTATGCCGCAAATCTTTGGCAATCTATCACCAAAGATGCATTTATGATAAGAAATTGGAGGGAACGGTCGTATTTTAATTTGAAATCACCTATAAATCTAGCAAGTTGGCCTACATTACAACACTTTGCTTTTAGAGAATTTTTTGCCAGAAATATTCTTATATGTCTATGAAGGATTGAGAGGAACTTTTTTCACGGTTGAATTTCAAAAACTTGCCTGATTGGAACCATAAGGTCATCCTTGAGAAAATTATTGATCCTATTGAAGCCGCAATTCTTGAAGCCATTGTCTTTGAAGTCGCAGCCCTTGAAATTGTGTTGGCAATGGAAGCTACACCATCTATTCCTACAACGTCGAGGTTACCTAGGCCTAAATATCACCTAATGAGGAGAAACAGAAGAAACCATAGGCTGTTCTACTGAGGTAGTCACCAAGGAAGAACCCTACGGAGGTTCGGCAGGAAGGGAAGATGGACAAGTCAAAACAGCCACACGAGCCCCTGGATATTGACGAAGAGGAGATTCATGAAGGGTTTTAAGAGTTGGATGTTGAGGAGGGAGATCCTATCACTAGGCTCCTAAAGTATATCCCTCCACGAAAGGGCAAAGCGAAGGTACCCAAGGATCCCGATAACGCTAAATTCGCAGTCTCTACACCACTATTGCCATAGAAAGTTCCATTTGAAGGTGCACTCTTAGGGCGCATTCCTACATTCAAAATGGAGGATTGGGATCTAGATGATCACGAGAAATTCCCACATTTGGCGACAAACAAATATTTGGCAAAGATATACTATGAGGAGACCGGAGTCACGCGACTGGAACCCATGAAGTGGGTCACGGGGGTTGACAAAGCTAGGTTGCTAAATCTGCTATGTGTACTGCATTTTAGCGGAACCACTATCAACATGATATGCATATGACAATTTATTACATTGGTTCATGATGGGTGTCTTTGGTTGGGAGAGCCCATCCCCATCATAGATATGTTGATCCACCGTATCACCAAGTTGCCCTACCAAGAGGTGGATCCAGCCAAGGGGTTCAGAGGCAAGAGTAAAGAAAAAAAACTCATTGATAGAATGAAGAAGGAGTTTGGCTTAGTGAAGAAGTCACGTGGACACTCTATGTGTTCCACCACAGACAAGTGGTGTAGTTTGCCGCTCATATTTTGGCTTACAAGGTCATGAGAAAGTGTCGCACAGATGAGGTGTCAACGGTAGTCATTTCATTGGCTACACAATGCACGAAGGGGGTGTAGTACAACTAGGCACAATTATAGTGAAGCACATGATGACGACAAGGAATTCCACTATGCCTAGTTATTGTTGTTAATTTCCCTAGTTGCATGGAGACTACCAAAAGATGGTCAATTCCCTCCATAGTATGTCAATTTACCAGAGGCCGTGAAGTTCACTTCACTATGGGAAACAAAGGATCTGAAGAGGGTCATGGAGATGAAGATATTCTGGGTGTTGGTCAAGATGGACCTCCACATGGTGAACAGCCAAAGGTTGAGTTTGTCACCTACATTGTTTGAGCAATTGGAGGCCTATGTGGAGTTTAAAGCGGATTTTCACAACGTATCCATCTGCGTGGGACGAGATCCTAAGAAAGTATGGTACAAGTTATTGTACCTAGTCCATGAGGCCGATGTGCAGGAGATTGTGGGAAAATGTCCAAGTGAGTGGTTGCAACCATAAGAGATTGGCACAGGAACAAGAAAGGTCAGGGAAAGTTCCTTTGTACAGGCCACAGTAGCACATAAGAAAAAGGAAGGTGAGAAGGTTGTTGCTCGAGAGAAAGAAACATAAAAAAAAATAAGGAAGTTTCTTCCAAGGCAACTGCTAACAAGGAGTGAACCACAAAGGAGGCCACATTGGAGGTTAAGGAGTCTACTTCTCAACATATTGTGGACAAGGAAGGGTCCAAGGAGGAAGGAGGTGGTGGCGAGGAGCAGAGCACTCCTTTTAGAATCACAAAGCACCAAAAGGAGACGAATTCCAGACCGAGGAAAAAGAAGAAATCAAACAAGCACGTACATGTAGATCCAATGGTCTTCACTGAGGGGGACTTGTGTGAGAATGGAGACAAGGCCCATGACATAATGACAGAGATATGGACACAATTTTAACAACAATACCAACAGGAACTAGGGAATGTGCAGAAGGATCTACGCAAGTTACAAATTCAAACAAGTCAACTTCAGGCAAGTTTGGGACAAGAGAACGGGATTCAAGAGAGCTTGCAGTAAGCTTGAATGACTGTGCTAGAAACAGATAGGACTTTGGACCTCAGAGTCATTCCATTACCAGAGAGATCATTGCGTGTAGAGGCATATGAAGCAAATACCCAGCTAGGATAGATCAAGGATGTGGGTGTCAACTTAGCCGCGCAACTTATTCAGACCCTCCAAGCACTTCATCACGGGGTATCAAATGAGCTCTTGATGAGGGAGAAGCGCGTGCTCTCAATTATTGATGAGGTAAAGATGAACAATGAGCACACTTTTGCAGAAAAGGCGCAAGCACTGAAGCAAAAGGAAGAACTAGCTGCGTGAAGCCAGAGCATGCAATCAACAATTACAAATGCATGTAAGATGCTACAAGAACTTCACATTCTAGAAGATGCAGCAGCAGCATCGAAGATTCAGAAGTTGGCTGCCACAGTCAAATAATCGAAGGATGATATTGGTTGAGTAACATTTGAGTTCCAAATGAATATCTTAGAGATTGAGTTGAAATTGCAACCAACCACTCTGCTAGAAGTCTGGGAGCAACGCGGAGTAGCCATCAGCGAGAGCATGGCCACTTTAGATGTAGCAGTCATAGGTTGCACACTGATCTTCAAGTAGACAATGGAACTATGAGCGACTCTGCAGGAGGACCCAAACCTGTAGAAACATGGCATAGATATCTGGGAGATGCAGTGAAAGTTTGATGAACTCAGGGCAATTACGCGCACTTTGGCTCCAATCCACTGCTTTGTTCACTTGACATAAGGAAAACAGCTTCAAATGCAGATTGAGGAGCTGTAGAGAAAAGAGGTCATATTAAAGGCCAAAATAAAGACATGGATAGAGGAAGTAAGCCATCTTACTTTATCAGTCCAAGAGAAGTTGAAGACACTCCAGTAGACACAAAGGACAATGAACCTCACGATGAAAGGCCTGACTACAAAAAAGCTAGTAGAGGAAGTGCAACAAGCCACGATGCAGGGTTCCACTAACATAGAGGTGTTGAAGGTGGAGTTTAACAACCTCCGCAACAAGATAGATGTGCTAGCTAAGTGACTCGAGGGTGAGTCACCTAATTTTTATTAGGGGCCCCTTGGGAAGGGGTCCCCGAGATCAGTTGAGTTAAGTTTTGGGAAAAAAATTTAATATCTTTTGTAATGAATGTAAAGTCCCCGCGAAATATGGAAGCGGAGCATGAAGCTAGTAGAAGTCAAAGGGGTTTTAGTCCCTTAGTTTGGTAGGTGATAGAGTTGTGTTTAGACCCATCCATGGTCTGCAGATCATGGTATTGTAAATAAAATTCTATAAATAGATGAGGCATAACGATTCTAAGGAGAAATAAAATACATAAGAATCATTGTAAGGGAAAGGTGCTAAGGCAGGAAAAGTCTGTTTCATGTACTTAGGCGAAATGGGAAGGCTCCTACAGTTGAGTGTGCGGAGACCTTGGTAAGTCTAAAGGTTGAGTGCACAAGCCGCTGTAGCTGAGTGCGCAGGGAGAAGAAGTCTATAATTAAACATTTATACTTAATAAAGATTGTTTTGGGCTTAAATTGATGCATCTGTGTCTTATCATTTACTTCTGGAAATTTTATGTATCTTCACTCTGTGATATGTTTTATATGAATAAATCCTTATTTACTACATGAAAATAGTAGATCTGTAATCTCTTTGCATGTTAAGAGTAGTTAGATACCTTCGCAAAGATCTCAAATTCATTTAGATAGATTTGCAGTAGTTATCTATTCGAAAGGGTTAGAGTTGTGTGAAGGTAGATCTAAGCCATAAAAGTTGCAGGAACACATCACATAGGCCTCTGGATGCAGAAACCTGGTTCTAGCATCCCCAAATACTACTTCGGGTGAGACTGCAACTTGCGCTACGCAGGTTGTTGCTGAAAGGGCCAACAATTAGGTTTTTGTTGGTTGGCACAGATAATAGTGAACCTGGCTCAGGTCCCATCAAGCCAACACTCCTTCCCTATAAATTCATTCCCTTACACCCTCAATTGGTTGGTCAAAGTAGATTGATCATGTTGCTGCTAAATTGTGCCTAATTTCTGCCAATTTGTGAAGGAGAAATGAGAGCTTGAGAAGTCTTGGCTTGGACTTTGAAACCCATCCTGAAGGAGGATTCCAACATCAAGGAAGTGATTGTATGCTTCCCTCTTGTTTTTATTATTAATACAATGCATGTTTACTTTCCATAAGCATGTAAATGACTACTTTCTTAGTATGATTCTCCTTGATTTGTCATATGGTTTACATTAGAACGCATATGTTATATCTTCCCTTGTTGTCTTTGTTTGATCTCTCTTGCAAGTATTCATTCACAACAGAATACCTGCATAGGAGTGAGGAAGTGATGAGATAAACATTGACATCGAAAAGTGACTGCATAGGAGTGAGGTGGGCCATCTTTCCTCTCTCATGTCATTCCAATTTAAAATAAGAGAGTTTTACATGTATTTGTTTTGGTTGTTACTAGATCCACTCATTGGACTAGAGGGATCACATCAATCCATAGAAGGGATTACCTAGTTAACAAAAGGGCCTACAACTCTTTCCAACTTGAACATGTATCCCTTATGTGCTAGAACAAAATGAGTATGATCTGCATGAAGGCCTTATCTTATAAATTTGGGAGAAAATACTCTCATTGGTAAGAAATTTGGTAAGCGATATGGGGGTACTTCAACTCCATATATCCTTATTTCTTTATACTCCTCAAAAACATGCCAATCTTCTACTTAAATATCTTTATGAAGGTGCAATATATCTTTCTCTTGAGGTAGAATTATTGGTGGTTAAACATTGTTTAAGATAGTATAGGCAATATCCATGAATGTAGATAAAAAGTGAGAAAAACCATAATTATTTTGTTTCCTTCTATCAACATTTGTCAACTCCACCACAAATCTTCTTTGACCCTTGGAATCCAATGTTCTCAAACAAAGATAGTTGAATTTATTAGCATGAACATATAAAAATAGATGGGCCAAAATAGAAGGATGTCTGAAATAACCAAACAACTAAAAAATTTTAAATTGAAAATTGATTAACTCGGTTAGGTAGGAAGGAATGTCTAGAATGTTGTCTGGTTGTAGCATAATATTTAGAAACTTTATGGCCCCTTTATTTAAAATCCTTCTATCATATTCACCCAGCAAAGATAAAATTATGGCTAAAATAGGTTGTGCATATTCAGAAAATAGAGAAATAGGCTAAGTTTCAGCTGTTGGAAGAATTTGAGCATTAGTGGGTAGAATTATCTTGAATGAATTCTCTCTATTTTCCTTTGGGAGTTGACAGTAAGTGAGGTGAAATGAAGCTTTGGTGAATTTTAGATAATTTTATACCATAGGGAAATTGAAAGTTTTGTTAATTAACTTAGGTGTGACTTCAAGGATGGTTTCTCCTAATGAATAAAGGATGAAATTCCTCTGAGGTACAGAGGATGTTATCCAAGACACAAATTCTGGAAAGTGATAAACATTTGGGGTAATAATGCAGTATAACCATGATTTTACAGTGTGAAAAGGGTCCTCTACATTTTGAAAACAACCATAGATATCAAAACGGGTTTACAAAAAGTCAAGAGGGTATAAATAATCATGCACTTTGGCATCAGTATCCATCAGTGGAAAATGAGAAGGAATTTTACCAATAATAGGTTGTTGGATGGGTTTTTGGAAGTTCTTCATTTTAATCATTTTTAGGAAAAATTAAAACAAGATGTAAGCTAATGGACCACCTATTTGGCATGACGATGACATCGAATGTTGATGTGAAGTACTTATAATATGACCCAACCATTGGTTGATGGGATCTTTGAAGGGCAAAGTGAATAGAAGGAAAAGGACAAGCAAAAGACCCCTTTTAAAACTCATTGTACTGAGTAGGAAGAATGATGTTGAAATGTGTGTAGGTACAGAAAGGTGATGTGGCATATATAATAACATGGAAGGTGATAAGGTATGGGATGGTGAGATGGAATGATGAGTGTGCACTATCTCACCTAATCATGTTTGATTATCACCTACAACCTTCATCATCTGCAATTTTTTGAAATATGTTTACGCTTCCAGGGCTTCCACTTTGTGGTTTGTTGGAAATTTTGAGGACCCCCCAGAATGAATCTCCACCGTTGATGTCTCAATCAACATTTTTTCTAATTTTTCTTTTGGGGGTCCTCCACACTTTGTTATATGAGCATGTTGTGTCGTCAAAACTCTGCTACGATTGTGGCATTGTTTGAATGTATGTGGATCCACTCCAAAATCACACGTCAGTTATCCCTTTAATATTTATTATATGCTGACCCACTTTTGTAAATTTATGGTACTGTAGATGATAAAATTGAGACAACCAAGTAATTAGTGATTTTTATTTTTTGTTAAAATTCCATCTCTATCGGTATTGTGACATTGATATAACCGTCATAATACCTAGGGCTATCGCAATTCCCATGCCTTAATGTTGCAATTTTTTCGCCTAAATGTCGCAATTTCCATGCCTCAACATTTGATCCAGGTGGATATTGGTGCCCACCCGCCTATTCCACCTAGACCCCCCAGTCAGTTTCATTTGTTTCCTTGTTCATTTCATCATTTACTATTTTTAGCAGTTTCTCTGGTCCTGAACTTTTGGAGCAGTTTTGACCCCCTAAACGATGTTTTTTGGGTTCTGCAGTAAGGCCATAACCATAGGTAGGGGCCTATGGCAAAACCTGTAGTACTCAACGAGACCTTTCCAACAAGGTATCGTACGTGCCAAACAAAGATAATATGACCAAGTTACGACCCCAAGAAGTTGGTTGCCCAATGGGGCCCACAAACTCTTGGTGTTACATCTCCTGGGTTAGGGTTTTGGTTGTTTAGGGTTTTCTCATGTTTTATAATAATAAATAGGCCCTTGAGCCTCATTGTGACACAATTCAGAGGCATATAGACACTGTAGAAATTCCCACCGTAGATCAACAGATTATGCAATATACTAAAACACAATACAAGATCTACTTCTACAACACTTTGTGGAAGCTTAATCGAATTGAGGAAGATCAAGAGAACATATATAACTGAGAATGAGAAACCAATCACACATTACACAGAAAAATAACCTGGGGAAGGCCTCAGCCTAAAACCCCAATCTCTGTATTATCATACAAGTCGAAAATAGTCACAGAATTACACAAAGCCTTAGCTTGGAAGCCAACAAGCTCTCAGTATAATCCCTTTGCTGTTCATAGATAGTCAAAGGCCTCTCACAAACCTTCTCCTCTGCCCTCCAAGCCTCCTATTTCCTTGCACAGATTTTCTTGGGGTCCAGTGCTTCCACACATGTGAATTCCCACCTCACATTGCTCACTTGGCCCAGTAGTAACTTTGCAATCCTGAAGGAGATAAATCCTTCTACATAGATGACTTTCCTTTATAGGAAAAATCCATCCAACTGATAGTACATTGTCCCTCCTATGATCTCAATTGGGTCTCTGTATGAACTGGCGTGCATGAGTTATTTATGAGAGAATACTTAGTTATCTGAAGTGCAGTAGTTACATGCAAGCATTAACTAACTTAACTTACATTAATTCAACAAATTGCTAGAATTAATCTAACTAGACTTGACTCAATTAACTAAGTCAACTAATTACAACTCAATATTACAACTCCTCCTTATCTCTTTAACTGATGGATAAGTTCCTCAATTAATGGAGAAACTGTTGCATGTCCCCACATAGACTTCATGTTTGATTTTCCTTAACTAATTAACTCAAGATGAATTAATTAATTATTTTACAAATAGCTGCTAAGATAAAATTCGAATTTTACTTCACTATTTTAGTTCAAGGAATAACTTAAATAGGAATCTATCCCGAACTGCTAAAAATAGCAATGTTATTTTTAGCACTTCCATTTTTCATTCCTTATTGCTTAGTCTAGCACTAGTACCTAAATTGCTATTTATAGTAGTGCTATTTTTAGCACTTCTATTTTTAGCATTTCTTGTTGCCATTTTCAACAGCCACCACACCTCTTCTCAAAGATAAGCTACCATTGTCTGAGCTATCTTATTTCCATTTTGTTTGTAAGCATAGTTCAATATTTTTCTATTAATGAAATGAATTGTTTTTTCTGTTGCATATTTGTGTTTATAATTATATTTGTGAGCCATTGAGTTCCTATTTAAGTTCGGATCAACGTTGTTCTTTCCATGCTTGACCATTTCAATCTCCACACATAAATGTCCCAATTCCCATGCTTAGACGTTGAAATTCCCTCACCTAATTGTTGCAATTCCTGTGCAGAGAACATCACAGTTCCTTCATAGAGATGTCAAAATTATTAACCTTAAACGTCGCAATTTCATAGCATGAACATCACAATTCCTACACAAAGGATGTCACAATTCCTCACCTATCTGTTGCAATTACCATGTTCGAACATCAGTATTTTGATGCATGTTTTGACAGCACAAACAGGTGTCTTTGAATGAGATGTGTTGACAATTTTTGTTTAAATAATGACACCAATATTTGCAATGACAATAGCCATCAACTTTTTGACGATAGAGAGGATGTTGAAAATATGACCGCAAAATGTTCAACGTTTTTTGGAAGCTCTTTTTCACCGTTATAGCTAAAAATGCTTGTTGCAAGAAAGATGAATATTTGTTACAATTTAGTGCTATATGTAGTAGTGTGTGTGTGTGTGTGTGTGTGTGTGTGTGTGTGTGTGTGTGTATACACACATAGATTATATCCTATGGATATTTGTTCTCTACTCTGTTAACACCCAGGTTGTTCCCTTTGACTCCCAAGGGAATACGGCCGGGGTAACCACTAACCAATCTTTGGATTACAGCTTCTAGCCCAACTGTAATCAGAAAGGGCTCTCTCTTTAAGGTTTGTCTCTGTTCTGTGGAGATTCTAGGCTAGTTATGAAGTAAGGGTTTTGGTTTATGTTTGGTTGGAAGGATGTTTTTCTGTAATTAAAGTGGAGATCTGCAGATAATGTTAGTCCATTGGGCAATGGAGTCTGTGGCTATTGGTTTCTTGAAATCTTGAGTTCGAGTAGCTAGAGTTACAGGGCCATTTAAATATTTCATGAAACAAACTTGAAAGTATGATGGTGGAATGTGAACAACCAGTGAAAAGAAATTAAGAATTTTCCACTAAGCTGAGGTGTGAGAAAGAGATATATTCCTCAGGAGCAAGACTTGAATTCCTGGAACAATAATCACTGTGAAAGATATAATGTGAAAGGGTAGCAATTAAGCATTACACCTTCATTACTATAACTGAAGAAAAACATTCAAAATAGCTTAGATTGGGTTCAGGGTAATCTGGGATCATGCCATGTTTCAATTTTCTGTGGTAGAATAGAGAAAGAAGTCTGTCCAAACTGTTAAATCTTGGCAGACCAATAGTTAGGTAGAGAAAACTAAGGCTCCCAACTGCTTAATCTGGGGCGGGGCCTTGGAAGCAATAAGGGTAGTATTAGATAGGAAATCAAAAGAAAAGCCAGTGGAAAAGAAAAGGCACATAAGGGTCTGCAAGTCCAAGTGCACCCTCCAAGAAGAAACAAAAAATGCTAGGCAAGTAGATGGGTAGGTAGGTGGGGTTGCAGAAGTGGTGTTCTTTTCAAACTGAATCTTGTTGATCAATACAAGGAAGGCAACACAATGGAGCATGTCTAACCTCCCTTTTTTCCTTATTTATCACTCATTACTAATATCCCTTGACCAGTTGTGATTATGAAAGAATTCAAGGTTTTATGTTGGTCCTTGTTTCCTTTAAAAGCCACATTTCTTGTGCAAAATTCTTTTCATTTTGATCTACTCCCTAAACTAAGTTGTTTTCAAATAAACTTAGTAGTTTCACTCCTCATTCACCTTCTCCCTCCATATTAACTTTAACTTCTATTATCTAACTCCCTATGTCACCCTTTCCATACTATTATAACACCATGGTGTATAAGCCCTAAGAATTCTATAAATATCCCCTCCTTGGCATTATAGCCATATGATTCATAACCGGGAAATCAAATTGACATCTGGTCAGTTTGAGAACCCAAGCCTAACCTCTTTTCCACCTTCAGAAACTCATCTACCTAGCCAACCCTCCATTTTGCCTAAAAAACCTTGGTAAAACCCTTTTGCACCCTTTAACCCGCTCAAAAGGCAAAATACCTTGAAAACCCACTTTTCCGCTTTATCCTAAGTTCGGGATTTATGCGCGTTTGATACAAAAATACGTTGAAAAACCATTGGTTTGCATTTTATCCAAAGTTTGAGGTGCGCGCGATTTTGCAATGAAATTTCATAAAAAACCTTTTTTTGTGATTAACGCGCATTTATAAAAATACATTGCAAAACCTTGCAGTCCGCCAATAATTCGAAGGGTCCTGTCGGGCACGATTCCCATGGAAAATAATATTTTAATGCCCGCCCGACACCGTATCATCCGCGCAGTTCATCGGCCCGTCGACCGTCCGATCGGGCGCTTTTCATCCGACGGTTGACATGGATATCGGACCGGCCCCGACGTCCAAAAGATATTGTCCGATATCTGTCAGAGGCTGATGTCAGGCCTCGGCCACGCGTCGCCCCCAAATCATATCGGAGCCCCCTCTGACAGATTCCTTTCCGTATCAAAAGCGGTGCGATACGATACCGCTGTGGTTTCCGGTTTTCTGCCAATCCGCCTGCCAGCATCAGCGCCGCGTCACTGCCTGCGTCATCGCCGCGTCCGCAACCCCCGTCCACCATTGCTCCTCCTACCTGCCACCTCACCACCCTCGTGGACCACTCATAAGCCGCCACGTCACCTGATGACGTCATGCTGACGTCATCTGACCCTGACCCACCTGATGACATCATGCTAACGTCATCCGAAAAAGGCGCGAATGTCCCAAAAAATCCATATTTTGTCAATTTTTCGCGTTTTTTGCACTTTTTGCAAAAACTGTTGTTGCGCCCTCTGCATGCATTTTACGTCCAAAATTGCACCAACCTGCTCAAATCGACCTGGAGACCTTCGGCGCACCTACCCACCTGCATTCGTGACCCGGACCGTCGAGTTCACCAGGTATTTATCCCTGCAAATCTTCTCTACGCCTGGTTTTGTCTACAATAAGTGAAAATTCACTTAAGACACTAAAAAACGCATAATTCACCGGTAAACTCCCTGTACCAAGCTCCCATTCGGAAATTGAATGGTCGAAATTCATTAGCCGAGCCCGTTTAAACCAAAACTTTCATTAAAAAAACCTGCACTCTATCCGCGTAGTCGCAAACAGGTAACCTGGTACCTACACCCAATTATTAAGAAAGGTCTACCAAAGACAAGTATTCACCTTCTCAACTAACTGTGTGTAGTATTTCAATTGCTGCAAGTCTACCCTATCACCCTCTATTTCACAACTCACTTATTCACCCAAGCAGTACTATTTTTCACTTGCCCAGTCTAGTAACATCAGTCTACATACAAAACAGAGTTTAAGTGACCATGGAGACTCCAGTAGCACCTGTGGCCCTCAATATTGCCCCTTTAAATGCCCCTCAGAGAGAATTAGAGTGGCAAGCTTTAGCAGACCTGGATTACCAAATTGCAGAAGATTTTATTTCACAAAGCAAATTCCATCTACACCTGCTAAATGAACTGAAGGCCAAACATGCAGATGGAACGGATATATTGAGCATTTGGGATTCCTTCCTCCCAATCTTCAAACTGCCCCAGGTCAACCAATTCCCCGACCTAATTCATCTATGTGTTGTATGTTATGATCCCACTCAGAGAGCTGTGCTTGACCCTTCAGGCTCAGTTGTGTTCTACATCACCCCTGAGGCCATCAGAGAGATGCTGCAGTTTAAGACTGAGAAGAAATTGGTCCCCCTGTCTTTGTTTGATCTGATCAACCAAGGAGCCAAGATGTTGACAGATGCTTAGATCACAAAGCTGAACCAATTGTTTATTAACTCTAAGACTGTGCAATACCCTCCTATCTTTCATGGCTACCTCAACCCATTGGGCAGGGACCTTGCAGATATGATCAGTCCCATTCTGGGCTATAACTCAACTGAGTATCTTGATGAGACTATATTAGTGATGATGCTCATGTTTTCCCCTGGCAAAGCTCCAATCTGCTACGATTATGCCACCTACATATCAGACAAGATGCATGAGCAGTTTATGAACCTGTCAAGAGAGAAGGTGTTCAGATACACCTCCTACATCTACCACTTAATTCTATACTATCAGCATGAG
>APFE030562411.1:0-46197 GCA_000404065.3 Pinus taeda
GTAGTCTTCTGCCGTGCTATACCACACTTCTTACAAAATTCTTCAAATTCCTTGCTGCAAAATTCTCCACCATTATCTGTCCTCAACACCCTTATCTTCTTCTCTGTCTGATTTTCCACCAGAGCCTTAAATTCTTTAAACCTGTCAAAGACTTCAGATTTCTTCTTAAGGAATATATCCATGTATTCCTTGAGAATTCATCTATAAATGATACATAGTACACAGACTTACCCAGTGATGGAACCTTCACAGGTCCAAACACATCACTGTGCACAAGTTCTAATATTTGTTTCACCCTCTTACTACCAGAGGGGAAACTCACCCGATTCTGCTTCCCATATTTTTCCGTCTCATCTCCTCTGTTAGTAAGGATGAGACTATTTCATCAAACTGCAATGCAGTTGCATTGCTACCTATTGCAATAACCAGACTACCCCACGAATCTGCTAGAGAACACAACAAACTGATGCACTTATCTTCATATGAAATTTTAGTATCAACAGATGCTAACTAACATACCAAAGTATTAAATGCGTTTAGATGCTCTGTCACCAAGTCTCCATCTTTGATCCTCAGGTTATACAAATATTTCCACTGGAACATTTTATTCACCAAAGACTTAGATTGGTACAAAGTCCCTAACTTGTCCCATAAAGCCTTCGCCGTAGCTTCCACTGATACATTCAACAATACTAAATCTGAGACGCATAATCTTATTGTGCTCTTTGCCTTTCGATCCAAATTCTTCCATTCTTCATCGGACACTCCCGTTGGTTTAGTACCCGGATCTACCATGATCCACTAATATTATCCACCAATAGATCCTCCATCTTGAGTTTCCACAACTCAAAATTCTGACCATTAAATCTGTTGATCTCTATCTTTCCACTGTTCACCATCTTCTTTCACCACCATAATCGATCTCATAGATCTCCCACTGAATAGGGTTTACCACAGGCCCGAGTGAAACCCCTCAATAACACAGGCGTCCCCTTGAAGCCAATACTGGCTTTGATACCAAATGTAGGTTTCAACCCCGTACAAAAATTATCTGCATACAGATTCTAAAACACAAAAAATAAACAATGCAAGAGCATAACACATAAAACACATATACATAGAGATTTCCCCCGAATCCCAAAACCGAGACTACTAGCTTGAATTTTCATTATGTTCCTTTCAATGTTATAATACATATTTATACATGCCGAAGCGTCCAATACCATGGAGCGAAAACCATCGCGTCGAATACCATAGACTGAAAACCATCGCATCAAAAAACATGTGCGAAAATCATGCACAAAACCATACGTGGGTCCGCCCAACATAACATAGGGTCCAAAACCAAAATTTTTGGGGTGCTGCCCTGGACCTCATATAGTGGGTTTACAGGTACGCCTCAAACCCCCTGTGACCCCCACCCCGCTACACAATCGACACAACTAAAGGGGGCTCCGTCCCCCCTCTAACCCCTCCGTTAACTGCGTGGGCTAGTTGTGGAAAGAATATAACACAACCCCACAAGAACACTAAGGTTTTTCAAATCAAACTTCTATGGATTCAGAAGAAGCTTAATTACCAATGAGGGAAATAGAAATCTACTCTAAGAGAAAGCTTGTCTACTGCAGTAAGGAAAAATACTGAAATCAAATGCTAAAACACACCATTTTCTAACTATAGGTTAAGAGGATATGCTTCAAAAGAATTATAAGTTAACATGTATGCAATTCTATTGTCCTAACCATGCAAATTCAAAGCATCAAACATTCTAATGAATAAAATAATTCTATTTTTCTTTTTGTCATTTTTTTAATGTGATAGTGTGAAAGCTAATCTCTTTTGGTGATGTGGTAGGTGGCTTAGGGATGATGGTGAATGGCTAGAAGATTGGGGAGACTAGTAGGCGACCCTTTCAAGCTTCCTAGAGGCTTTTTCCTCAATTTGGCCTCAAAACAAGCCACTACAGGTAAAGCTACAGGATGTCCTAATGCGTTCTACAGAATGTCCTTAAAACCTACAGGACCCCCTGTATTTCTACAGGATACAACCGAGAGCAAAAGGATGGGTGTTGAAGGTGATGGAAGGCTTAGGGAAGGTGTTTGGTGGATGGAGAGAGGAAAGGGAGTTCCTAGGACCACTTTAGAACTCAAACCAAGGTTGGGAGATGGTTGGTTGCTCAACAAACTTGGAGAATTTTCCTTGTGAAATGATGAAATTGGTTAGGGTTTTAGTGAAAGCAAAGAATGATCATGGATGGATGAAGTTGGAATGAGCTTGCTGACTATGACATCTCTCTGTACTTTTGAAACACCTGCACTGCATCAAACATTGACATTTACCCAAAAATCATGCAACAAGAAGAATTTCAATTATCTAAGGAAAACATAATTTCATGATCTAGCTGCCTACTTCATGCATGAGGAAAACTTGTAAAATAAGATGGAACATTGATGAGATCTAATGTAAGAATGAAGATATAAGAAATGATAACCAAATCCTACTCTTGCAAACTGATCAATTGCTGGCCTAAGTACAGAAAACCCTAAATTCCATGAGAAACTAGAATTATGTCTTTTTGGGGCTGCATAAGAGTTCTTTCCTCAAACCATGATCTTTGAAGGAAGGAGTGAGGCCAAAACCACCTATTGATAGATTTTTGATGTTCCTTTATCTCTTCTAAACTACTGCTGAAGTAAATCACAAATGGAAGAAAACTAATAAGCAAACTAATCAAATCTACACTACTTGTAGTGAAATAATTCTAAAGACAATTCAACCATTAATAAATGAATTCAATCTAAGCATACAAATACAATGATAGGAGCCTTTGTTTCTAGGGTTGTACAATGATAGGAGCTTCAGCCCTCTGAGTTAACTCAATGCTGGATCAAGGAATCACTCATTCTCATTATAAAAACATAAAATTACATAACAATGTCTTCCACAAGTCTTGAACTCGAAATTGACTAGTGTTTTTTCAACAAAAATTCAAATCCTAATGAAGTTCTAGGCCTCTTTATTTATACAACTAAAGTCCCCAGTGAATTCCTTAAATCTAGGGAGACTTGCTCCCAAACTCAAGATAAACTAGCTCTTTAACTATCACTTGCTCGGTTACCTTTTGATCTCCATGACTTGGCTGCTTGTACTCTAAGCTACTGTGATTGATGGAGGAATATTTGAATGAGGGAGGAGTAAATGAGGAGGATCTACCTCCTACAATATCTCCTTCTTGTCTCATTTGAGTTTCAACCCTTAATTAGCCAAATATCCATGATTTTCTCTCACAAACCTGCAATCAATGCACATTAGTCCACTAGGCATAATATCTCACTTTGACTCATCTCATTAAACAAAATATAATCAAAATATGTAATAAATTGTGAGAAGAGTTTATTTGACTAAGCTAGGAGGTGGATTAATGTCCATATAGTTACACAATGATGAGGCTCATCATCACCCCCTATTAAAAGTGTTGCTCATCTTCTAAGCAACTCAATCAATATCCATGTTTTTCACTGCTCTAGTGGCCTCCCTGACATCCCATGCTTCTGCTGTAGTTTCCTCTTCCTGTGCATATAATCTTACCTTCCCTTCTATTTCCTCCCACTGCTTTCTTTCTTCCTTTTCCTTATTTCCTTGTAACATCCCTAAGAGCAGTGGCGGACTTAGTCTCAGGCAAATCCAATTGACTTTGAGTCTTTGGAGAGCTTGCTTGTACATGGGTGTCCTGTTTAGTGCTTCTCTCATTCTTTGAGGAGAATGGTACTATCTGATTTTCAAATTGTACGGAAAAGTATTCCATCTCTTTTGGTAAGCTTGCATGTTGTCATCCCCTAACAACCTAAACATATCCTCAAAGTGTGTAATTTCTTGCTCTTGTGCAACAAGGTATCTAGGTGCAAGTTGAGGGTCATTTGCAATCAAGTTATGTATGTTGATGACAACCACTGGATTAGACCGCTCAACTCTTATCATGAGAGGCTTCGTTTCTTCCCTTTCTGTTATTTTTTTCATTTCAACAGCCCTTGCTTCCTCATGGTTCATCCATGATGCCAAAGCCATCAACTGTAAGTCCCCTAGTTTTGAATTAGGGTCCCACACATTCAAATCTGTCAAGGCTAAGTTATGTAGGTAGAACTCAGACATCTTATCCCTATCCTCCAATGTGATTTGATCACTAAGATCAATGAACTATATGTAATCCTGGAATGGCATAGTGCCTCTTTGTGCTAGAGTGTTGATTTGGAACTGCAACCACTGTTCCTTAAGGTATAATGCATAGGACTTAGATGACATCTTGCACTGATTGCCTCTAAGGATAGACTGGCCATGGATTCCAATTGATTCTCTCTTTCTTGTAGCTATCCTTCTAACCATGAATTTTCTATCTCCAACTAAGATTTCATTATTTCTTATTTGTCCCTCAGGCTGCTCAGTTCTCTTCCCATCTCTTTAACCTTTTCCTCCATGTGACCTATGTCCTCCGCCCCTTTGGATTTGGCAATTTGCATCCATCTATGTGTTCTTTCCCTTTCTTTCTCAAGCTCAAAGAATAACGGGATGGAAAATTTTTGTGGAATGACCCTACTCCCTTCAATAAATCCATAGTAGGAGTCAAGGTTAGGTTAAGGAATAGGTTCCCTTAGCTATGGATCCTCCTCCTTTGTTTCTTGCTACATACTCCCTTCTTTATCCAATTTTTGAGTTTCCTATAGGTTTAGTAGAGTTTCCTGTAGGATTTCCTTTGCTTCCTCTAGCTCCTTCTGTGTATCCTGTAGGATGCCTTTTCCTTTGGATGAGGTATATCTAGTGACATGCCTTTTAACATAAGTGATAAGATACTTGGGGTAGGCTTGTCATTATGATTCTTCTCCTTGAGTTTTCATAAGAGGAGCCATCTTCTCTTGCTGTTTGGGTGAGTATTTAATAACAATAGGAACCTTGGTGGGAGTTTGAGGTTTTCCCTGCCTTATTCTTGTACTTTTTCTTGTCCTAAAGTACAATGGAGTTTGTCTCTGTCTTTTCCCTTTTTGTTTGATAGGGGTAATAAGGGCAGTGAGGGCAGCTGTTGCCTCTTTCTCAGTGGGTTCTGGAGATACCCTGGGTGATCTCTCCTTGTCTTTTTCCTCCTCTTTTCCATTTCCCGCTCTCATATTTGTCTTTCTCCTCTTCTTCTCCCTTTAGTTCCTCTCTTTGTTCATTAGTTTCCTCCTCTGCATATTCTCCTGTCTCTTCACCACTTTCCTTCTCTTTTTCTTCCTCTTTTTCCTCTTCATACCTATCTGTTTATTCTTTCTCTTTTTCAGTTTCTTATTCATCCTCCTCAATTTCTTCTTCATCCCTTTCACTGACAGTGGGGCTCTTGTCATATTCAAGGGATTTTAAATCTCCCTCTGTTTGCATGTCTCTGAAAGTTTCCCATGTGATAAGGATTCTAAGGTTTTGGAGGGCATCTTCTATGATAAGTATAATTAACCCACGATGGGCTAGCTATTGATGGTTTCCTTCCTCTACCTTCATGCTCATGTCCATCACTGATTGAAGAAGGAAGTAGGGGATGCTGAGTCTATTTTGAGGTGTGTTTGTTCCAAACATCAATTCTTGAAGAAGCCTAAAGTGGTATCCATATACCACACTATACCTACCTTCACATGAGATATACTTTATAAGGTGGTAGCTAATTTCACTCCAAGGATAGGGTAGGATTTCTCTTCTCACTCCATTTTTGTCTTCCATGGCCTCCTCTCCTTCTAAAATGAATTTCTTCTTTGCAGTTTGGCTACTTCCCTTATCCGCCTTTCTCCAAGGCACTCCTAAGGGAATTGTGGTAATTCTGCCTATGATTTCAGGGTGAGCTCTATGGAGAGGCCTCTCACCACAATAGTGGCATGGGTCCTAGTCAGTGGAATTAGGGAGAGAGAAAAATCTTTGGCTACTTCATCATCATACCCACTCAATTTCTCAAAGAAACCCATCCAATTGTTCCTTGTGAATATCTCTAGCACAGGAGGGCGCTGATGAATCCTCACTCTGTTGATGGGCTCCATTTTATTAAATCCCCCTATCATTTTCTTTGATGGATGGAGGGTTGTATAGGTCTACTACAAATTTTAATGAATGAGGAAATTTAAATGAAAATTCTGTATATGAAATTCTCTTATGCTGCAATTACTTTCAACAAACTAGAATATTTTTTTATGTTCCTTTCACTTGGAAAAATGTGAAGAAATGTAGAGCATACCTCCTTATCACTGCTTGATGAAGCCAACCCCTATTTTTATCCCTCAAAAACTGCTCACTGCCAATCCTGTAGGTGCTTGACTGTATCCTGTAGTATTTCTGGTAGGATCCTGTAAGTGGTCTTGTGTAGGAAGAAAATGAATTTTGCCTTTCCTGTAGACTGATTGAGGGTTGAGAGCAACTTTGCTGGTGTGGAGCCTTGAGAATGTGAATGCTTCTATGTATGGGGATCGACATTTATTTCCTCATATGGGTGATTTGAGTGAGGTGGTGTGCTGACAGCCGAGGTATGAATATCTATTTTTGGACCGTTGATCCCACTAGCACATCATTGTTTTCCTCACCTCGTAATCAACTCCCACTTCGGGCATCCGTAGCTTAATGAATTTCGACCTCATCCTTCTTTTCCTTGACTTGACTACTACCACGTGTGTAAGGACTAACTGTTTTGTCCTCATTGATTAAACAAAGGTGGGCAAGTTAACTGGCCACCTTTCGCTTATAAACCAACTCTTTCACAAATTTTACATCTTTTGATCACATTATGCTAATGAGAGAGTGGAAGCAAGATACTTACCTGTGGTAATGATGGCTTGATGCTGTTTGTTGAAGAATGAAGTCTTTGCTGTGTGTTGGCTGCATGTGCTTTTCTCCTTTTTTATTATTATCCTTTGATGATCTTCTTTGATGTGTATGTACTTGGTGTTGATGATGATGGTCTTGATGCTACTGCTAGGCTTTGGAGGATCTTCTTCTACCTCTAGATCTTCCATGCTTGAAGTTGAATGCAACCTGTGATTTTTGTTTTGTGGGATAGGCTGCTATAGGATTTCCTACAGGATGTCCTATACCTGCTTCTCCCTCGAAATTCTTAATCATTTTCTATTGGTTGAGCCTGAGGATGATTGGCATGGGCAGAAAAGGGGTCTAGGGATTTGTGAATGAGGAAAATATCCTTCAGGTGCTGTCCCCTTGCTCTATGTCTTCATCCTCTTTTCTCTATGTTTTTTCTTTGAAAACTGATTTTTGTTTTGAAATTGACTTTTTTTGATGAATGCAGGAGTGATCATGGTGGAGAGAGGTATGGAAATGAGACGGTGAAGTAGAAATTTATTTTTTTGACATGGGAAGATCATCCCCTTTCTCTAGGGTTACTTCCTTTAGGATTCACAAGCCACTGTAATTCCTACATGATCATCCTGTAGGTATTTAGGGAATCCTGTAGGTTTACAAAGAATCCTTTAGAAAACACATAACCCTTGCAAACTAAGGTAAATGAGTGGAAAAATGGAGGGAATGATGGAATGATGAAGGATAATGAATGGAGAAATAAAAACATGAGTTGGATAGGTCCCTTTTGATTTTGTCTTGTTGCTTTGATCGTCTTCCTGTTGACCTGCAAGGAATATTTTCATAATTTTCCTTTTCTCTTTTTGTTTGTTTTTATCTATTTATTTATTGAAAGAAACTAGTCTACGTCCAAGAGGTTTTCATCCTAGTTGCTTTCCCTAGGCACCTCAAGAGAGGTTTTCACCCAAAGATCTTTTTATTTCTCTTTTTTGTTTTGTTTTGTTTTGACACCATTGGTCCACCTCAATAGGTTTTCAACCCAAAAGTGGGACTAAGGTGCCTCATGGAGGTTTTCACTCGAGTCTCCTTATTTTTCTTTTTTCTTTTTTTCTCAGTGACTTGATGAGGTAGGGGCTGAGACTTGCTCCACCACCATCACTGTTTTGCTGATACCATCAAAGAACTCGTTATTTGACAATGGTCTCTTGTAAACCTTCAAATTGTTTCCATTGATAAGTAAAGGAATGGCCTCTGCATCTATGGTTCTATTCTGCACTGAACCATTTTCATGACATTTATCTATGACATAAGGCCCTAAACATATTGTCCTTAACTTTCCCTTAAAGTATTTATATCTAGAATCATATAACAAAACCCAATCACCTTCTTGAAATTGCTTGTCCTTGATGTTCTTGTCATGCCAGATCTTCCTTTGAATTTGAGTCACCTTTGTATGTAGGAGGGCCTGCATTATGAACTCATCCAACTCATTCACCTGGAGCAATCTTTCTTTTTGTGCACTGCTGAGATCTAGATCTAGTTGGGCTGCCATCCTCAATGTATTGTACCCAAATTCAATGGACATCAGGGCTTCTTCCCATAGACCAACTCATAGGATGTGAATCTAGTGGTGGTCTTCCAGGTGGTATTGTAGGCCCAAATTTCCTCAACTAATCTATCTACCCAATATTGTCTGCTGCTGCTAACCACTTTGGTCAGAATTCCCTCCAGTGCTCTATTGGTCACCTCCACTTGCCCATTAGCTTGTGGGTGATAGAGAGTGGAGGTTCTATGCTTGATCTTGTGCTGGCTTAACAAGTCTTCAATCATGTTGGATGTAAATTGGCTACCTTGATCAATGACCAGTTCTATAGGGTACCAAAATTGTAAAATAAATTTTCCCTTAAGAACTTAGACACCTTCTCCTCTGTTGCTGCCTTGATTGCCTTGGTTTCAGCCCACTTGGTCAAATAGTTAATGCACACAATGATGGACTGCTTTTGCTCAGAAGGAGGGTTAATAGGTCCAATGAAATCCATGCCCCACTTGTCAAATGAATAGAAATTCACTTGAGGTTGCAGAGGCATTTCATCCCTTGGAGTAGGCTTTCCCATCCTTTGGCACCGATCACACTGATTAGTATATCTTCTCACATCCTGATGAAGAGTGGGCCAATAATAACCAACTTGTAACACCTTGAATGTTGTCCTCTTGGCTGTAAAGTGACCTCCACAAGGCCCATCATGTTAGGTCAGAAGGATGTCAAAGACTTCCTCCTCCCTGACACATCTTTTCAAAATTTGATCCGGGCCAAGTTGAAGAGGTTTCCCCCAATCCAAGTGAACGGGGCACTCTTCCTCACAATCTTTCTTTTCTCTTTGGAGGAAAATCTTGGTGGGAAATGTGTGGACACCAAATAATTTGCTATGTTAGCAAACCATGGATAGAGAATTGAAATGGCAAATAAGTGTTCATCCGGTAACTGATCATCAACCATTCCTTCCTCCCCTACAGGAAAAGTTAATTTGGACAAAAAATCTGCAACAACATTTTCCTTTCCAGGCTTATCAATAATAGTTATATCAAACTACTGTAATAAAAGTAACCATATAATAATCCGGGCATTCACACCATGTTTATTCATTAAATATTTAATCGTAGCATGGTCAGTATGTACAAATGTTTGATAACTTGTAATGTAATGTCTAAATTTGTTCAATGAATGCACAATAACTAGGAGCTCCTTTTTGGCTACTATGTAGTTCAGTTCGGCCTTTGACAAATTCTTACTGATAAAGTAAATGGCATAAGGCAATTTGTCATCTATCTGACCTAGAGCTGCTCCTATGGATTGGTATGAGGCATCAGCATGTATATGAAAATGAAGGGCCCAATTTGGGCCTTGAAGAATTGGTGTAGTGGTCAACTTGTCCTTCACGGTGTCCAGGGTCTCTTGACAATTTTTTGACCATACAAACTCAGAGCCTTTGGCCAACAACCCAAATAAAGGAGAAGCTAGCTTGCTGAAGTCTTTTATAAACCTTTGAAAGTATCTAGCTAAACCTAGAAAATTTCTGACATCTCTATGCTTTTGTGGAGGTGGGACCCTATGGATGATGGCTATTTTGTTTGGGTCCACCTACAGTCCTTGCTGGGATATTGAATGACCTAACACAGTCCTTGTAGTCATCAAGAACTCACATTTTTCGAGACTAATGGACAGGTTCATTTTAATGCATTTGTTCACACCTTACCTAAGTTGGATAGAGCCTCCTGGAAATCACACCCATAGGGTGTAAAATCATCCATATAAATCTCTACTGCATCATGGACTAGCTCGCCAAAGATGCTCTGGGCTGCTCTCTGGAAAGTGGCATGGGCATTACATAGGCCAAAAGGAAGGACCCTATAGGGAAAAGTACCCCAAGGACAAGTGAAGGTGGTTTTATCTTGGTCTTTCTGGCTAATTTAGATTTGATTGTACCCATTGAACCAATCTAGGAAAGAGAAAAATGTTTTCCCTACTAGGCCATCTAGCACTTGGTCAATGAAAGGTAGAGGGAAATGGTCCTTCTTTGTGGCTTTGTTTAACTCTCTATAATCAACACAAATCCTCCACTTCCCATTTTTCTTTGCAACCAACACTAAATGAGAGACCCACTCACTGTCTGAGATAGGGTAAATGAATCCCGCATCTAGTAGCTTTTGCAGTTCTTCTTTAACTATATCCTTGAGAGTTGGAATCATTCTCCTTTGGGGTTGTCGGACTAGTTTGCAACCTTCTTTTATATAAATGTGGTGAGTACACATCGAGGGATGCACTCCCTTCATTTCTTTGTAACTCCAAGAAAAGACATCCATATGTTCCTTTAACATGTTGCACAACTTTTCTTCTTTGTGTACCAAAAGAGATGGGTTAATTTTCAAAGTTCTCTCATGGCCAAATTCTATGGTTTTGACACGGGTAGGGTTTGAATCAACTAAGCGTAGATCAATCTGATGGTTGTTCTAGGTTTCCTTTACTACTTCCTCTAAGTACAATGTGCTGCGAGTTGGACTTTGGAGTATGTGTTCAATCAAATCATCTTCATCCAGTTGTCCTCCTCCCATGGCTATTTCTAAGGTATAGAGTTGGGATGAATAAACTTCATCTTCTTCCTCCTCCTCCAACCATAAAGATAAATCATGTTCTAGATATGGCTAGGCAGGAGGGTATAGGATCAATTTCTTGGACATATGCCCATTTTTATAGTCATATTTCCAGCCCTGCAGCTAATGTAGGCATCGACAGTGGCTGACCATGGTCTCCCAAGGATGAGAGGGTAACTAGTAAGCTTGGCCTTAGGCTGGAGAACTAGGAAATATGTAGGTTACTCCCAATAGTCAATGGAGACCATCACATCCCCCACAATCCCTTCAGGGGTCACTATGGAGCAGTTTGCAAGTTGAAGTACTGTTATGGTCTTTCTCAATGAACCCTGGAGGTTGAGCTTGAGCATGGTGTCCTTGGTAATCACATTAATGGAAACCCCAAGATCAATCAAAGTGTGTGGGACAATGGTTCCATTGATGTGCACATCTACTACAAGGCTTCCAGGGTCCACATACTTACGACAAATTACCTGCCCCAACATTAAGTCGGATAGTTGTCCAATGACATTAATGGTAGGATCATCTCTTTTTTGCCTCCTTGGATGTTTGAATCACTTCTCCTTATTCAAATTGTTGCAAATAGGTACATATTTTATAGCTTGGAGAAGTGGAATTTTGACGCATAGATTTTTCAATTCTCCCAGAAGTTCAGTCTCTTTCGGGGTAGGTTGGATTGGTTGAGTTAATCTCTCAGGAAAGGGTGGTGGATTTACTTTAGGCATGCTTTCCTGTCTGATCTAAAATTGATCTAAGGCAAACAATTAAGGTATTACAGACTCATATGCATGGATGTGCCTATGTTATTTTATGCAACGGACCGATAACATTACGAAATACACAGACACTGAAGGAGTTAGAGAAAACATAACAGGAAAACATGTAAATACAACAAGTTTAATAAGGAGTTCACCCAATACTCCTGGGCTATGTCTCTCGGTCCAACCTTCAGTGGTGACCTCTCTATTATGTTTTCAAAAGCAAAGTTTTTACAACAATGAGCTCAATTTGAGTCTCACACCAGCAGATATGAATCATCAAGACTGTACATGGATTCCCCAAGTCTCTAGAGTACACAGACTCTACTTACTGAAACTCGACCTCTATTGGTCACAGTAGTATGAGCCCAATCTGAGACTCATACATGACAGGCATATACAGAGGAGTTTGCTTGAACCTCTCAAGCCTTCCCTGGAGTACACCGACTCTCTGACTCTCTCTAGCTTTGTCTGGTTCGATACTGCCTTTATTCTGCAGGTCAACTCGATTCCTTCTTTCTGCTCTTAGCTTTCTGCATCTAACTAACTCTCTGCTTGCCCTGTCTCTATCAGTTCGTGGCTTTAAATCCATCGGCTTCTCGAGTGTTTGTTTCCGCTTCTCGGCTTTCCGGTTCCCTGCCTCTATCCATCTGAATCCCTTCTTTCGGTGTTTACAGTCACTGCATAATGCTTCACAGGGATGTGGCCACTTATTTTGTAACGGATGAGTGTGTCAGGTTCACTGGAAATGTTTGAATGATCGTTTTGTCTGTTAACTCCAAGAATGCCCACGAAATACGAATCTCCGCCAACGCATCGTCCATATCAGATTTCAAATCCTTTACAATTATGCCTGTTGACCTCGTCGAATTTGGTCATCCATCAGAACACATCTCCGCCATTGATCTGGGGCCTCCAGATCCAGTGGTCATCATTCATATCGGGCGGATAAGTAACATGGCGTTTACCCATCTAATGTGAGCAATTTTCTATTTGTTTCGCCAGACGCGTGGCACCCCTTGGGTGGCATCGAGCGGGACTCGATTGAAACTGCTTACTGCTTGAAGCCCTTCCGACATTCTGCCAGTTTTGTGGAATCCCACTTTTGACGGAATCGACGCGATATCTGTTGCATTTTGTAACTTTTTAGGTCCGGGCGCTCGAGGATTTTCCTTCTTTTAGGGGTTTTCCCGATGATATGTCGCTAATCACATATCAGAAACCACCCTCGTTTCTCGAAAAAACCTCCCGTTTTGCTAATTTGTGACAAGGTGCGTTACCATGGGCCGACAGTCTACGTGCTTGACCGAGGGTCCTCGTTGCTCTGCATTGATCACAAATTGCAACTGTCACGAGGATATCTCTGATAAGATTGAAATTTATAAGACTTTGAAACTTTGGCATGATTTTAAGAGTTCATGAAAACTTAGAGTGTGTTCTAGGATCCAATTTGGATCATGACCTTTCCACTAAAAAAGCTTTTGGACCACCAAAAGTTGGTTTTTAAGCATCACGAGGTATAAATTGCTCGCTTGTCCAATTTTGATCCATCTTGCACTGCTTGGTTTTGAACCTTTGAGCCCAATCCTGAGGTACTCAACATCCCCTTTGTGCGTTGTCCTTACCTTCCCGTCTAGAATTGTATCCTCTTGCAATTCATTGAGATATTCAGGCAAGAGATCATCAATAGAAGGCAATTGACTTTGCTCTTCGAGATCTTCAATCAATGAAGGTTCAAATAGTCTCAAGCTTTCTGTATTAACTATGGAATATATCTGTATGTAAGTTGGCAAGTCAAGGCGAAAAACATTTTCACCAATTTTCTCAAGTATCCCGGAAGGTCCATATCTTATTGGATTTAGCTTCTTACCTTCACCTTGCATTCTATCTTTGCTGATATATAGCCAGGCTTGATCACTAACTTGGAAACTATGCTCAATCCAATGCTTATCATGCCTTGCCTTGTACTTGGCTTGGCTCTTTTCCAGCTGTTCCTGTACTGCCTGGTGAATCTCTTGGATTTGTTCAATGAAATTGGTTGCCTTGTCCACATCACTGTGTCCATCAACCGCTATGTTTTTACCAAAGACAAAATCCAAGGGAGACCTCGGTGTGAAACCAAAACAGGCCTCAAAAGGAGATCTCTATGTAGAAGAATGTTTGGCTCTAGGTGTTCATCCCAAATCTTGGGATGCTTGCTGCAATAGCCTCTGAGCAACTGGATCATTGTCCTGTTGACCACTTCTGTTTGGCCAGCTGTTTGTGGATGAAAGTCTATGCTCTTATTTAGTCCAATGTCCATCAATTCCCACAGACTCGACCAAAATTTCCCAACAAATCGGAAATCTCAATCAGATACAATGGAAGTGGGTAATCCAAAATGAACCCATACATGCTAAAAGAACAACTTTACTGTTTGTTCAACTATAATCTATTTGTTACAAGGTATTAAAATACACATTTTTCTGAACCTATCCATAATAACATATAAATAGTGATGAACTTTTCTAGATTTAGGTAGTCCCCCAACAAAGTCCATGGAAACACTTTCCCAATGATGAGAAGGAACTGGTAGTGGAGTGTACAAGCCTAGTTTTCTATTGTTGGGGTTGATTTTAGCACACATGGTACACCCTCTTACATATCTAGAAATTGTTTCATGCATTTTTGGCCAATAACAAAATCTTTGCAGTTGTGCAATTGTTTTACTTACACCAAAGTGACTTGATATTAGAGAAGTATGTGCTTCTCGAATTATCTTTACTCTTTCGGTTTGCGGAATGCATAACTTTCCAAAATGATACAAGAGTTGGTCCTTAACATGATAATCCAATTCTTCTACTTGTTTTCCATGACTTAAAGTTGCATATACATCTTTAAAATCTATATCTTGAGCATATTGTTCAATGTAGTTTTCATGCAATACTGAATTATGCTTAAGTATAGTGGATGCATTTATGATTGGTATGGACAACATATCTGCAACTTTGTTGTGTATGCCCTTTTTATATTTGATAACAAGATGACACTGTTGTAGAAAACCCATCCACCTATAGTGTCTCGATTGCTGCAACTTAGTTTGTGAGTGTAAATATTGAAGTGGTTGATGATCAATATGTATAACTATCTTTTTGCCCATTAGATAATGTTTCCACTTTTTCACACTCTATACTAATGCATATAATTCCTTATCATATGTGGGATAATTAACTACTGAAAAATTAAATGTCTCAAAATGATAACACATGGGTTTACCGTGCTGCATCAACACTGCTCCCATGGCATAGTCACTAGCATCGGTTTGAATCTCGAATGGTCTTTGAAGATTAGGTAATGCTAGTACTGGTGCTATACTAATATTTTATTTTAAGGTGTCAAAGGCTTTCTACTGTTTGCCTCCCCACTGAAACACCTTGTTCAATCCTATTAAAGCATATAAGGGAGCTGCAATCAAGGAAAAGTTAGAAATAAACTTTCTCCACTACTGTGCTGCTCCTAGGAAGCTTCTAACTTCAGTAGCAGATTTGGGTTTAGGCCAGTTTACAATGATTGCAACCTTAGAGGGATCTATCTTCAATTCACCACCCCCTACAATATGACCCAAATAATTCAAATATGTTTTGCCAAATTCACATTTTGAGAGCTTAACATAAAGATTTTCTCTTTTGAAAACATCTAGAGTCTGCTTTACATGCTTCAAATGTTCTTCCCATGTTTGACTAAATATAAGAATGTCATATAAATATACAATGACAAAATCATCAATAAAAGGTCTGAGTACATCATCCATTACTCTCATGAAAGTAGCAGGGAATTAGTTAAGCCAAAAGGCATAATTAACCACTCATATAATCCCTGCTTTGTTGTAAATCCATGCATCTTGCTCTACAACTCTGACCTGATGGTAGCCACTATGCAAGTCCAACTTGGAAAAATAAACAACTTCTTTCAACTAATCTAATAGATCATCTATGCGAGGAAGGGGATAACGATGTTTGATCGTTATCTTATTCAGTGCTCGGTAATCAATGGACATTCTCCATGATCCATCTTTATTTCTCACCAAGACAATTGGAGATCCACATGGTGATGTGCTAGGTCTTATGAACCCTTTCTCGAGCAGCTCCTATACTTGCTTCTTGATTTCTGCATTCTCTAAAGCGGACAACCTATACATTCTGATGTTAGGCAATGGAGCATCTTGCTGCAATTTAATATCATGTACTATTTCCTTTTTGGGTGGCAGACCTTTAGGTTCTTGAAGTATATCATATTCTGAAACAACTTTTTCTAAATAAGCTTGCTATTTAGCATTACAACCTTCAAATACATTGGTTTTATTAGGTTTCTTTTCCTTTACAACCATCATTAAAAATTGTTTGCATGAATTTACAATTCTTTTCATCTGTCCTGAGTTTATGAGAGTATAATTGTCCTTGAGTTTATGAGCTCTTACAATATATTCAATTGCATATTTAATGAGTTGATACTTGTTTTCTGCCCTATAGAAAATATATTTTCTATCATACAAGTAAGGACTTCTTAAAACAATTCCACATATATCCAAGGGAACAATATCTAACTCAACCTCATCTACAAATGCTGACCCAAAAGAAAACCTAAGTTTACATTGTCTAGTCACTTGTAGCTTTGCTTTATCACACAACCAACCTAATGGATATGGCTTCTTGTGAGGTGTGGTTAGTAATCCCAACTTCTTTACAATTGCTTCAGAAATTAAATTTTCTTGTGAGCCACTATCAAACAAAGTATCAATATTTTGATGCTTGGAAATAACTCTAATAGGAAAAAGCTCATGTCTTTTCCTCTCATTTTCTTCATTATCAGTAGATTGTGCAGATTTACTAGTAGATGCTTTATAATTTTTACCTTTTATACCTGTGGCTGTGATTGTTGTTTCATCTGCTGAGTCTAACCCCAAATCTTTTTGAATAGTTGCAACAATATTCTTCTTTTTGCCATCGTACTTCTTGGGTTTCAGCTCTGGATGCAGAATCCAATAGTGTTCATCATCATGCCCATCCTTCTTGCAGTGAGTGCATGAAGGTTTCGCCTTTTGTATAACATTTGCCTTCCTCTGTTTCCATTTCTGCTTTCTATTTTCCTTATTCTTTCTTGCAATGGGTTTTGATGATCCTCCAACTTCTAGGTTCACTTTCTTGCCTCTAGCCTCTAGATGTGTAGCCTGAATAGATACCTCATCTATGCTAGTGGGATTAAACATGAGAATGGTATGCTTTAAATAGCTGCGTAGACCACCTATATACTTCAACAAAGTTTTAGGTGAGTCTAAAGAAATTCCTAGAATCAAAGCTCTTTTCCTAAATTCTTCGGTGTAACTTTATACACTTTTCCCTTTCAATTATTGAAGAGTTTGCCAACTCATCATTGCTTGCTGCATATAAGCTAGTGGGTAGAACTGTTTTTTAATTGCACAAACAAATTCACTCTAGACAGAAAGAATTTTACCATGTTTCTTCATGTTAGCTTGTGTCCTACCTTCCCACCATACCAAGGAAGTGCCTCCAAGGCGTAGGCTGGCTAGCTGAATCTTACTACTATCTGAGTCAATGCTCTGCACCTTGCAATACACATCAATTTATCTAATCCAATTATCTAGCTTCTTTGCATTCAACTCTCCATCATATATCGGCAAACCAAATTTAACATCTAATTTAATCGAAGATGTCTTCTTTTTATTTTCAGGGCTATCAGGAGGTGTGGGAAGCTTTTCTTCTTTCCCTTTGCCTTTAGAATGGTCATTGAGGAGAGATTCTACTGCTCCTTTATCTTGTTTGGAGTTTGATGAATCTTCATCTCTACCTTTCTTAAATTCTCTATACATTTCCTCTACCATGGCTCTCATGGTCATGAAACTATCCTGAACTGGGGCCCTAATTCCAAGGGACTTTCTTCAGCCATTTTCCTCTTAGGATAGACTCTTCAAATTTCTAGGTTAGTTTCAACCAACTCTCCTTCTCCTAATTTGAGCTTTGATCTAGTTAGCATTCAACAAAAAAAAAAAATCCAACACAAGCTTGTCTAACCTTAGCAACCTAGCGCTCTGATACCACTTGATCTGAAATTGATCTAAGACAAACAATTAAGGTATTACAAACTCATGTACATGGATGTGCCTATGTTATTTTATGCAACGAATCGATAAGATTTCAAAATACACAGACATTAAAGTAATTAGAGAAAACATAACAGGAAAACATGTAAACACAACAAGTTTAATAAGGAGTTCACCCAATACTCCTCGGCTATGTCTCCCGGTCCAGCCTTCAGTGGCGGCCTCTCTATTATGTTTTCAAAAACAGAGCTTTTACAATAGTGAGCTCAATTTGAGTCTCACACCAGCAAATATGAATCATCAAGACTGTACTTGGATTCCCCAAGTCTCTGGAGTACACAAACTCTACTTACTGAAACTCGACCTCTATTGGTCAAAGTAGTATGAGCCCAATCTAAGACTCATACATGAAAAGCATATACAAATGAGTTCACTTGAACCTCTCAAGCCTTCCCTGGAATATACGTACTCTCTGACTCTCTCTGGCTTTGTCTAGATCGATGCTGCCTTTTCTTCTGCAGGTCAGCTCGACTCCTTCTTTCTACTCTTATCTTTCTACGTCTAATTAACTCTTTTCTTGCCTTGTCTCTGTCAGTTCGTGGCTTTAAATCCATTAGCTTCCCGACTATTCATTTTCGCTTCTTGGCTTTCCGAGTCCCCGTCTCTGTTCGTCTGAATCCCTTCTTTCTATGTTTACAGTCACTGCACAACGCTTCACAGGGAGATGGTCACTTATTTTGTAACATATGAGTGTGTTAGGTTCATTGGAAATGTTTGAACGACCATTTTGTCTGTTAACTCCAAGAATGCCTGCGAAATACGAATCTTTGCCAACACATCATCCATATCAAACTTCAAATCCTTTACAATTATGCCTGTTGACCCCGTCAAATCCATTCATCCATCAGAACACATCTCCGCCATTGATTTGGGGCCTCCAGATCCAACGGTCATCATTCATATCGGGTGGATAAGTAACATGGAATTTACCAATTCGATGTGAGTGATTTTCTCTCTCTTCCGCTGGATGCGTGGCACCCCTTATGTGGCATCGGGCGGGACTCGGTTGAAACCACTTACCGCTCAAAGCCCTTCCGATATTCTGGTGCTTATGTGGAATCCTGCTTTTGATGGAATCAGTGCGATATCTGTTGCATTTTATAACTTTTCAGGTCTAGGTGCTCGGGGCTTTTCCTTCTTTGAGGGGTTTTCCTGACGATATGCGATTAGCGACTTGTCAGAAACCACCCCTGTTTCTCGAAAAGACCTCCCGTTTTGCTAATTCGCGACAATGCACATTACCATGGGCCGACGGTCTTCGCGCTTGACCGAGGGTTATCGTTGCTCCGCGCTAATCACAAATTGAAACTATTACGAGGATATCTCTGATAAGCTTGACCTTTATAAGACTTTGAAACTTTGGCATGATTTTAAGAGTTCATGAAAACTTAGAGTGTGTTCTAGGATCCAATTCAGATCACTATTTTTCTTCATCACTCTATCTAGATGGAGGTAGAGGTTGGTTCTACGGGAGTACTCTCCCAGATCTCAGATTGATTTCCTGAATCTCCACAACATAAGCAGGATAGGATGTCTCTCCACTATACTTGGTGTGCCTGTTTGTTGTTCAGGTTTGGATTTGGTGGGGCAAGCATCTAGGGTTGTTTAGGTGGAGAAGGGTGTAAAAGCTGTGGTTGAGCAGGTGGTGAAGGCAACAAAGCTGGAGCATTTTTGTATGGGGGCTTCCATCGCTGGGGCGATGCATTCCACTAAGGCTATGGCAGAGCATATGGTTGAAATGAATGGCTGGTCAGTTGGGAAAGATACTGAGGTTCAAAGGACCAAGTAGGAGGTGTAGACCAGGAAGGATGAGCAGGCCCCCCCAAGAGGGAATGGATGCGCTCTAGTTGGGTTTGTAATATGCATGGGATGACCCTTGCATGCCCTGCTGGTATGGCCGAGGCCCATGAGGTCTCCTTTGATTTATGTAGCAGAGCTATTCAATCACCCCTTTAGCTCCCTGATATACAAATTTTAGTCTAGGTAGTGAAGGGCACTTGTCTGTGGAGTGGTTTTCTTCACAAACTGAGCAGACTTCAATCAAGTTTAATTGACATTCATTCCTAGGGTGCCTCCTTGTGCATCTAGGGCAGAAAATGGCTAAGGCTCTCTCTACTTCCTCCTGTTTTCTCTTAATGTGCATAGTGTCCATCTGTAGGGCAAGGGTTTGTAGCATCTCACTCTTGAAATCTTCTAGCATGTTTCCAATTTCACCCTTGATGGATGCATTGGAAGAGGATGGACTAACCATAGGTTGACTACCCATATTATTTTTCCTAGCTGCCCTAGAATGGCTTCTAAAGACAATCTTGATATCTTCATAGGGTAGCTGGTAGATGTTATCTCTTGCTAACAGGTTTAGGGTATATATAAGATCTTCCCTTACCCCTCTAAGTAGGACTAGCTTTAGTGACTCAGGGTCAAGTGTGCACCTGGCCCTTTTGTAGCTGAGCTGGAATCTTTCTTCATAATCCTCTAGGGATTCATCATGCCTTAAGGTCATCCTAAAAATTTCCTCTTTAGCGTCTTTAGACCTACAATAGTCTCATTACTTATTGTTGAAGGCTTGCTGCATTTGAGCCCAAGTTGTGACGTTATCCCCAGGTAAACCCATGAACCAATGCAAAGCTGCATCCTTGAGAGTGAATGGGAATAGTTTCAACTTCTGCTCATCATTGGTGTAATCATAGGTTCTGCATATGACAACAAACTAAAACAAGAAAGTGTCTGGATATTCTGAGGTCACGCCATGGAAATGAGGAAGGGTAGAGGAGCTTATATTCTTCATCTTGGTATCCCCATTGGTTTCCCTGATGGGGAAGGCACCCTAAACTCTTTCTCTATTTCCTCTGTCATTTCTATTTTTAGCCTTCGGTCAGTTGGAACGGGTTCTTCTTCAAATATCTCTGGTTGTTCTCCTAAGGGTTCCTCTAATTCACAACCACCGAATAAGAGGTAAGGTTGTCTGTTTGAAGCAGTGGGGGTATTCGGAAAAAAATTGCCTAAGTTATCCCTATTCCTATGAGGCATGAAAGAAGTATTTCTGTTTTGTTTTGTGTTTTTTAAAGCTTTGAAAATAATTGCAGAATTGAAATTGCAGACTGAATGAAAACTAACTGACTGAATGAAAACTAATTTCTTGAATGAAATCTTACTTGCAAAATGGAAAGGAAAGTGGAGAATGCAGAATGGAAAAGAAAGAAAACTAAATTACTTTTGCAAAAATTAAACTAATAGTAGAATATTAGAGAATGGAAGAAAGAAAGTAGTAATCACATATTACTCAGACACCTCCCCGACAACGATGCCAAAAAGTGATGAGCACCAATATTGCAGCAAGAATGTTGCAACTCCTAAAGCTACCAACTTTACTTTATCAACCCAGAGTTCGTACAAACTTGGAGGTGACAGTGCTGTATACACAAGTAAATGTGATGGGTTTGCTCATTGTCACTGCTAAGCTGGGGATAGACCACTAAGGTTTTTCAAACTAGACTTCTATGGATTCAGAAGAAGCTTGATTACCAATGAGGGAAAGAGAAATCTACTATAAGAGAAAGCTTGTCTATTGCAGTAAGGAAAAAGACTGAAATCAAATGCTAAAACACACCATTTTATAAATAAATTTTAAGAGGCTATGCTTCAAAAGAATGCTAAGTTAACATGTATGAAATTATACTATCCTAAGCATGAAAATTCAAAGCATTAAACATTCTAATGAATAAAATAATTCTATTTTTATTTTCGTCCTTTTTTTATGTGAAAGTGTGAAAGCTAATCTCTTTTGGTGATGTGGCAGTTGGATTAGGGATGATGGTGAATGGCTAGAAGGTTGGGGAGACTAGTAGGGGACATTTTCTAGCTTCCTAGAGGCTTTTTCCTCAATTTGGCCTCAAAAAAAGCCACTACAGGTAAACCTACAGGATGTCCTAAGGCGTTCTACAGGATGTCCTGAAAATCTACAGGATCCCATGTATTTCTACAGGATACAACCGAGAGAAAAAGGATGGGTGTTGAAGGTGATGGAAGGCTTAGGGAATGTGGTTGGTGGATGGAATGAAGCAAGGGAGTGCCTAGGACCACTTAAGAACTCAAAACCAAGGTTGGGAGATGGTTGGTTGCTCAACAAACTTGGAGAAGTTTCCTTGTGAAACGATGAAATTGGTGAGGGTTTTAGTGAAAGCAAAGAATGATCATGGATGGATGAAATTGGAATGAGGTTGCTGACTATGAAATCTCTCCATACTTCTGAAACACATGCACTATATCAAACATTGACATTTACCAAAAAATCATGCAACAACAAGTATTTCAATTATCTAAGGAAAACATAATTTCATGATCTAGCTGCCTACTGATGCATGAGGAAAATTTACAGAATAAGATGGAACATTGTTGAGATCTAATGTAATACTGAATATATAAGGAATGATAACTAAAGCCTACTCTTGCAAACTAATCAAATGCTGGCCTAAGTACAGAAAACCATAAATTCCATGAGCAACTAGAATTCTGTTTTTTTGGGGTTGCATAGGAGTTCTTTCCTCAAACCATGATCCCTGAAGGAAGGAGTGAGGCCAAAACCACCTACTGAAAATTTTTTGATGTTCCTTTATCTCTTCTAAACTACTGCTATAGTAAAGCACAAATGGAAACAAACTAATAAGCAGACTAATCAAATCTACACTACTTGCAGTGAAATAATTCTAAAGACAATTCAACCATTGACATATGAATTCAATCTAAGCATACAAATACAAGAATAGGAGCCTTTGCTTCTAGGGTTAGGCCCTAACCCAATAACTTCATCCCTCTGAGTTAACTCAATGTTGGATCAAGGAATTTCTCATTCTCATTATCAAAACAAAAAATTACATGACAATGTCTTCCACAAGTCTTGAACTTGAAATTGACTAGTGTTTGTTATAGAAAAAATTCGAATCCTAATGAGTCTCTAGGCATATTTATTTATAAAAATGAAGTCCCCAATGACTTCCTTAAATATAGGGAGGCTCGACTCCCAAACTCGAGATAAACTAGCTCTTTAGCTATCACTTGCTCGACTGCCTTTTGATCTCCATGAATTGGCTGCTTGTACTCTGAGCTAGTTTGATTGATGGAGGAATATTCGAATGATGGAGGAGTAAATGAGGAGAATCTACCTCCTACAATCTCTCCTCCTTGTCTCATTCGAGTTATATCCCTTAATTAGCCAAAATTCCATGATATTCTCTCACAAACCTGCAATCAATGCACATTAGTCCACTAGGCATAATATCTCACTTTGACTCATCTCATTAAACAAAATATAATCAAAATATGTAATAAATTGTGAGAAGAGTTTATTTGACTAATCTATGAGGTGGATTAAGGTCCATATAGTTACCCAATGATGAGGCTCATCAATAGGAGCCTAATTTTTCAAAGAATTGCACAAGGAAATAGGGGCTCAAGCATAGGCTAAAATTGACAAATCTAGGTCAAAGCTTCTTAGTGAGCAAAGAGATAGGTTATGCACTTGTAGGTTGTGCTCAGTTGAGTAAATAAATTGTAATACATCTATATTCATTATATTAATGCAAGCAAACATTAGGGTTTTAAGCAGTTTTCTTTCCTTGATAAAAATATTATTTGCATGTGTGTGATTTCTTATTGCATGTTTGATAATTTTGTTCTAAATTGTGAATTAATGTCTGCAGAGAAATATAGTAGGTTTGTGTCTTGTGATTTTGATAAATTCATGAGAATTTGCAAATATGCATCATTCTTTCTACAGCTAATCCCATAAATGATATGAGGTAATCCACATTCCTAGGAGTTTCCAATTCCATGATAGCTCTAATCTTTTCTGGGTCTCTTGCTATACCTTCCTTGGGAACAACATGCCCCAAGTAATGAACTTATGACTGAAAGAAAATGCACTTAGTAAGATTGGTATACAATTGATGCTCTCTCAACAATATTAACACTACTACTAGGTGCTCTGCATGCTCTTCCTCATTCTTAGAATATATCAATATGTCATTAATGAATAATATCACAAACTTGTCCAAATAAGGACACAACACACTATCATCGAACACATGAAAGTAGCTAGAGCATTAGTCAAACCAAAAAGAACCACAAAAAACTCATAATACCCATACCTAGTCCAAAATTCGGTTTTGTATATGTCCTCTTCTTTCATGCATACATGATGATATCTTGATCTCAAATAAATATTTGAGAACACTACTGATCCCTTCAACTAATCAAATAAGTCATCAATCCATGATAAAGGATACCTGTTCTTGATTGTCACATTGTTCAATTGCTTGTAATCAATACACAACTTGAGAGTACTGTCCTTCTTCTTCACAAACAATATTAGTGCACCCAAAGGTGACACACTTGGCCTAATGTATTCCTTATCAAGCATTTCCTTAAGTTTAAACTTCAATTCCACAAACTCTAGAGTGCTCATGTTGTACGGTGCCTTAGAAGATGATGTTGCTCTCGACATCAACTAAATAGAAAAGTACACTTCCCTACGAGGTGGTAACTTTGAAATCTCTATTGAACATACATCCTGAAATTGCTACAAAACTAGATACATCTTCAAGACTTCAACATCCTCAACATCCTTCCTTTTGTCACTGGAAGTATTAACTACAAACAATGCACATCCTTTCCTATGACTGTGCTTAACATGCATAGTTGTACCCATTCTCACTAATATAGGGTTCTTCTTACCCTACAAGATTCTCTTCTCTCCATCATCATCCAAGCACTCAATAGTCTTGTCATAGCAATCTACCTTAGTCATATGAATATATAACCAATCCATACCCAAAAACATACTATATGAGCCCAACATAAGTACATTTAGATGTGCTGATGTAGACATACCGTTTAGCTCAAATGCACAATATCTCACCGAATCAAGAACTCTTTTCTTGGTACCTATAGCCAATTTCACCAACCAAGACTCGCATTCACTTATTTATTCAAGCAAAACTTATCCACTAGGTAAGGATTGATATAGCTATAGTTAGATCCAAGGTCAATCAAAATAGAAACAACTTGATGACAAAGATTACCTTCCATCTTGGTAATAGATGCCTGATGACCAACCTGCCTATTATCCAATGTTGTATAAATCCAAGGAATGCTTGGTCCAGCATCTTTGACTGTCTGTGCCTCCTGAGCACTGTAAATTTGAGGTATTCCACCCTGATGTTGTGGTAAATATCTCCTGCGGTGATCCTTGCCACAGGTCCAACACTACAAAGTCTTCCTACCATCACCCTTGTTCTTCTCCTCCAACCAAAATCCATGTCCTCTGTCAATTGCATTGAATTTCTTGTAAAACACTACATTCTATTTGTTACATGCATCCTGATATCTTCCTTGCTTCATATCCCACTTTCCTTTAGTTTTTTCATTACCTTTCCAACCCTGCTTAAGCTTTGAATTTTGCTTAGACTACTCCTAATAATGTTTCAACTTCCCAATGAATTCGTCCAATGTACGAGGCTCATCATACTCAATCCGATCCTTAAATTCTAATGATAATCAACTAACGAATATTTGAACCTTTGTATTCTCATTCTTAAGATATGTTACATACCTTAATAGATCTAAGAACTTAGTTGTATAATATTCATCTGTCATAGAATCCATCTTAACCTAGTAGAACCCCTTAGCCTTACGTTCGTAGTATCTCTCGAACAAGTACTTCTTCCTAAATAGTCTCTTGAATTCATGCCAACTCGACTCCTCTGTCTTGATGCCTCTAACATGCTTCACATCTTCCCACCAGAAGTCTACTTTTCCTTTGAGACTAAAAATGGTTATCTTGGATTTGATATTCTTTGTATAATCATACAACTCTAAGAACTTCTTCATCCTAAGCAACCATGCTTCTACATCTTCCGGTTTCTTCAACCCTCCATCTAATGTAGGAGGCTTGGATTTCTTGAACTCATCCAGAAAGTACTACTTCTCATCCCCCCCATAAGGATGATAATGGTGATGGTCATGTTGTCTCTCTAATCCAAAACTAGAATAGAATCCATAGCCACTACCTCTCCTGTCAAGTATATCCAAACATATGCTACCTCTGACCATGTCATATTTGTACGATGCTTTCCCTCCATGAGACATGCTAAGATATGCCCCATTTTTCCTTTCCTCCTGTCCATAACTGATCTGTGGCTGTTATTATCTATGAAAATATGATAAACCCTTAAGAATCACTGCATTGAACTCTTCTTGTTTTTCCTATGCCCTAGCAAGTTTTTCCTATGACTAGATCATTATGAATTATCTGCGTTGCAACTCCTAATATCTGCCTTTAAACATCTCAAAGTATCTGCTATGTTACGAGAGTACTCATCTCTGTGCTGCTCATTTGATCTATAAGGAGAGTCACGTGAACTATAATTCACCATTTTTCTTTTCAATGTTGATCTTTTACTTCATGCAAACATACCATGTCAGATAAACAAAATATAAAAGTAATCACGATACCTAAATGAAGTTCAGGGGAGTCTAGCTCGTATGCACAAATCAGTCTAGATTAGCATAAGATATATATATATATATATATATATATAATATATATATATATATATATATATATATATATATATATATATATATACATCAACATATCAATCATCTCAACATACCAACATAAACAACCTCTACATGATGACACAACTGTGACAATGATTATCATGAGAAATAACCAACATGCATGCACGAAAAATACATAGACAATCACACATGCATACATAACAACCACATCTACCTCAAGGTTCAGTACTGCATCCTCGTTCTTATACCACCCTATAACCACCCCCTCCCACATTTACCCAATTTTACTAGCCTTCCGAGGTAAACATGACACTAAGAGTTACTATGAAATGATTCAACCTCCAAGATTCAATTATGAAAGTGGGGCCGACAACCGACTTCTTGCAAACATCACTCAGGGTTATAGGAAACTCATGGACCAAAAGACCACCCAAGGTGGCCATAAATTTAGTTGGGGCTACTTTTATCACATCTTAAGCCCCAACCACATGCACAAAAATTCAAGGGTGTGGTTATAGGGCTCCAATCACACACATGACACTGCTTCCATGCAATTATAGCCCAAAATATTCAATTTAGAGGGTGCGGTCCCATGATATGAGCCACAATTCTAGGCCAACCTCCAAACCACTACCCAAAACTATTGATACTTTCTAGAATCATTATTAAAATGAGGACACAGATAAACATTCAAACTCAAATCAAGCACTTTACTTATAATGGCTAGAACACACTAGACATTTCATCAAATACATGTCATACATGTATGCTACAAGCCATGAATGCATATATGATCATAATAGTCTAAGATTCATATGAGAATGACCAAGAAGGCTCTAAGCCCTCTCCAAATATATGTAACAAAACTTATTAGTCCATACATTAATCAATCAATCAATAACTAAACAATTCATGAGAAGAGCCATAAATGGTACACATTATATAACCAACATATAAATAGAAAATAACTAGCAAAGAAACAATGGGAACTCAACCATAATATCACCAATATAATACTACAAATGCTCATAGATCACAATAAGGAAATGTTTCATATTAATATAGGAAATTACCAACCAAGTTAGGGACTTCCACGTACCACCCGACCATAGATTAGGTTGAAACAAATATCTCTTTTAGCCAATCACCCCCGTGCCATATTCCAAGCATGAATGTGGGATCTTATGGAATAAACCAAAACAAAACCAAACCATGGATTCTAGAGGCCAAACCACCTCAAACCTCAACCATAGTGATTCCACCTCCATAGTCAAACATCACTAGCACCAACCAGATTAGTCTCTACCAAAGCTGTCCAGGGCTCCAAGAACTAGTAACTCAACCCAAAACCTTACAGGGCTCCAGAGCATTTTTCCTACCTGGCTCTAGGGACTAGTAACTCAACCCACCAAGGGCTCCATAGAATTTTTCCCAACCTTGGCTACAAGACCAGTAACTCAACCCAAGATGTTCCAAGGCTTCTAGAGAGTTTGTTCCAACCCACAACCATAAGGAGTTATGAGCACAAATTAGAAAACAATCAAGTGGAACCCGCAACACCATGGATATCCAAGAAATGGAAAGGAAAGGCTAAATCCACTATCAATCCATGAAAATCTCCATGCCAATGACAACACATAACCATAAAATCACATGCATTTATAATGCATCCATAAATCAACAAGGAAATCACACATGCAACCTATTACTTGCAAAGCAATCCAACTATAGTTGTTGATCCACCTATTCCCTTGCTCTTTCTTTCTTTTCCTTTGCCTTCTTTCTCGAAATCCAAGTGAATAATAGAGTATTCCAAGCATGCTCTAAGTATGAGAGAATGAGAGAATAGAAGAGAGATGTGACCCAAAATCTATCAAAAGGCTAGAACTAACAAAATGCCAAACCAACAAAAAGATGTGAACTAATCCTCAAAATTCTTTTTATCATTAAGGCCTCTATTTTCTTCGTTTTCCTCTATTTTCGTTCATTTTTTCCTCTCATGCAAATTTGTGATGCTTCATCTCTCTTTTCTCCTATTTTACTTTATTTTCATAAATAAATGCCAATTAATGCATTTTTCTTTTTCTAATGCCTTTTCCAATTTCCATATCCATAAATTAATCACAAGTGATACCCATCACTATGTTTTTCCCAACATTTAGCTTGGAATACGTGTCCCATGACCTTGGTCTTATATTTTATTTACATATAAAATTAACTAGGAGTTGTTTCAAGGATGAAGCAAAAATTCAATTGGCATCTCTTCAGCTAGGATGCACAAATCTTATATGGTGGTACAGAAAACTTCAAAAATATAGTTAGCATAATGGTAAACTCATTTCTTCATGGTTTGAGTTTGTTTCTGCATTAAGAGGGAAATTTTACCCATTGGGCTATAGTAAAAAAGTCATGATGGAATGGAAAAACTCGATATTGGAAAAAGGTCAGAATGTTCAAAGTTTTACATATGAGTTTAGGAAGCAAGTGTTGAAATTGAATACTCCTTTATAATCACCATAAAATTTGATAATATATATTGGTGCTTTACACAATTATCTTCATCATTCATTCTTATTTTTTGATCCCGCTAATCTAGATGGAGCTAGTGTGAAATCAGTTCATCTTAAAAGCAGGGGAAAGCATGGAAAAGAAGATCATCCAAATAAGCCTTCATCAAAGCCTCAAAACAACAATTTCAAAGGGAAAGGAAATGGAAAGAAGACAATCACAACAAATAAAGAATAATGGAATCCCTCTCGCACTCATTGCAAGAAAGAAGGGCATGGCGAGGAGCACTGTTGGAAGCTACATCTAGAATTCAAACCTAATAAGTTTAGTGGAAAAGGGGAGCAAAATATTGTTGCTAAAAATCAACAAGACCTTCATTCTGATTCTAGTGATGAGTCATAAATAACAACCATTTGGGTACAAGGTAAAAGTTCCTTTCATGCCAGTTCAATTTTTGAAAGTAAAGCTCATGATGATGAAAGAAAAAGAAGTGAATTGTTTCATATAATAGTTGTATCTAAGCACACAAAAATAGATACATTGTTTGATACAACTTCTCAAGTTAATTTAATCTCATAATAAATTGTTAAGAAGTTGGGTTTGAAAATGAGACCTCATCCAAAACCCTATCCTATTGTTTGGGTGTGCGACAATGAAAAACTCAATGTCACCACACAATGTAAGGTTAGGTTTTCCATTGCCTCAAAACTAATAGATGAGGTTGACTTAGATGTTCTCCCACCTAATATTTGTGGCATAGTATTGGGAAACCCATACTTGTAATAAGTACTACCTCACAAAATTGTTGGGTTGTGTTATATTCTTTCCACGACTAACCTACATAATGAACAGGGGGGTTAGAGGGGGGCGGGTACCCCCCTTTACAGGGTCCGGGGTAGCGCCCGGAGAAAATTTTTTTGGACTCTATATTAGGTTGGGCGAACCTACCTATGGTTTTTCGGTCCATGGTTTTGGACGTGATGGTTTTCGGTCCATGGTATTGGATGCTTTGGCATGTATAAATATGTATTGTAACATTGAAAGGAATATAATGAAAAATCAAGCTGGTAGTCTCGGTTTTGAGATCCAGTGGGAAATCTCTGTGTATATGTGTTTTATGGGTTATGCTCTCGCATTTTTATTTTCCTGTGATTTAGAATTCGTATGCAGGTAATTTCTGTACGGGGTTAAAACCTACATTTGATTGTTTCAATAATTGGTGCACAAATCTAACTAAAACTTCTATAATTTTTCTATAAAGACTTGCAAGACCAATGAAAGCTTCTTACCTCAAATACGTTTCTTGGAATAGGCTAGTTCCAAATTGCTTGGACTTTCTCTGGATCCATTTTCAGACCTTCTTTAGAAACTACAAAACCCAAATAGATTAATTCTTCTTTCATGAAACTACATTTCTTTAGAGTTATCAACAATTTCTCTTTCTGCAGAGTTCATAGAACCAACTTAAGATGCTCCATATGTTCTTCTTTGCTTCTACTGAAAACTAGAATATCATCAAGATAAAAAATAAAAAACTTTCTTGCATATTCCTTCAAGACTTCATTCATCAATCTCATGAATGTGTTGGGTGCATTAGTGAGTCCAAAAGGCATCACTAACCACTCATACAGTCCACTGTTTGTTTTAAATGCAGTCTTCCATTCATCTCCTTCTCTAATCCTTATTTGATGGTATCCACTCTTCAAATCTATTTTAGTAAAATACTATGACCCACTTAAACAATCCATCAAATCATCCATGCATGGTAAAGGAAATCTATACCTGATAGTAATCTTGTTTATGGCTCTAGAATCAGTACACATGCGCCATTCACCTCCTTTCTTTCGACTAAGTACTGTTGGTACAACACATGGACTACGACTCTCTCTGATTAATCCCTTATTGTTGGGCACAAGATCCCCCAAGGGAAGTTTTGGGGCTTAAAGCCCAGGTTTTGACTAAATCCAATGTAAAGAATCCACGTTTTGTGGGGGTGGAGTGCGAGCTTGTAAATGAGTCATAAAGTTGTCTGCCCTCATTTTTGTAATGTAATGTCAACTTTAGAGATCTGCCCATGGTCCATAGACAATGGGATTGTATAAATAGAGCTAGGCTCTAAGTTGTAAAAGAAGAAGAAGTAAGAGAAGTGGAAGTAATAGATGGAGAATTGAGTCTTATCTAAGTGTAGAGTCGAGTCTTTGGGTCATAGAGTAGGAGAAGGCTCTGTAGCTGAGTGCACAGAGGCCTAGTAGGCAGCTGAGTGCGCAGGGTAGGCTGAGTCTGTAATCGATTGAAGCATTAATAAAGAGAAGTTTTATACCATTCCTGTGTATTTATTTACTATTTTATGCATTGAATGTATTGGGTATAAATTCCATCTCTGTTGTTTATATGCTGCATGAACATATCTGATTGTGTTGATTAAAGGAATATAAGATAAGGTATCTGTTTATGCAAAGTTAACTAACAGTTATAAGAAGATAAGTAAGATCCCCAGTGTAACTTGGGAAACAACGCAGGTCGCTGCTTTAGCAACGCGAAAGCACCTCAGCCCCAGGTTAGGGTTGCATGAAGGTGATTATAATAGATCACGAAGGCCTCATAGGTCAGGACAACGTGTGAGGTGACCTACGTGAAGGTATTCACAGTTGGACTGAACCAACCCCTCAGACATCTCAAGGGTGTGGAAAATTAGTTCCAGCATCCCCCCATACTACTTCAGGTGAGACCTCAGTCTGTGCTCCGTGGGCTGTTGCTGAAAGGGCCAGTAGTATAGGGATTTGTTTGGCTAATTAACTTCAAACCTAAGTCAGGCCCCCTCAAGCCAAAAAATGGTTTTGTTGCATCAGAGGATAAGATCGAGTGCTTTGTTGATCACTGGCTCGATCTAATTATAGGAGGATTCATTACTGAGTTCGGGTAGATACTGTAGTTAGCTATAGTGAGGCAGAACGACACTTTCTCAAAGGACCACGAGGTAAGAATGTAAAGTATCCAAATACTTGGATTAAAATGATATTATGTGAAAAGAGAGTTATGCAATTACCTTGATGTCTGGAGCTACACGAAGTGGAAAAACCTATAGAAAGGAAGGAAGTAAGGGACTAGTTTCACCTCCACGAGGGGATGAGGAAGAGATCGCGAAGGTCTCACTATGAAGTGTGATCAATTTGATAAGGTAGAAGATTCCCGTAGATACCACCCCCACCCACACCACCGCTAGCTTCACCAGCTTCACCTCCATCTTCACCTGTACCACCTTCGTCACCACCGCGAGTTAATATGGCAAGCATGATAAAGTTGCATGTGTTCAAGGGAGTAGGAAATGAAGATGCAGACCAGTTTTGGTTTGTGATAAGGGCCATATGGGAAGCAAAGGGAGTTACAGATGATAATATAAATAAAGTGACGCTGGTCAGCGCTCTACACAACCACATGCTGACCTAGTATATTAAGCATTCTAATGATAATCTGAATGTGGGAATCGTGGACATCCAAGCAACAGTAAACAAAGAATTTAGCAGGGTGAAGTCAGAAGCGCAATCGATCATTGGATTCAAAGAAATCACAATGCTACTAGGTGAGACTCCTTAGGAGTTGGATCAGAGGCTCAAGTGCATGATTCATGAAATGAATATGAATCTGATGGATGGACAACACCGCGAATGGTTTGTAGCATCACTAACGCCAAATTTGAGGAGCGCGCTATCGCAGCAGAAGTTAATGAATTAGGCAGAGGCTTTAGATATCATGATGAGACTTCATGAAACCCTGATGTAGGATAATAACTTTGGAGTTCAATAGATCCACGCATAGTTGAAAAACTTATGCTTTGAGATGCAGAGTCTGAAACAGGATAGGATAACCTAACTAGAAGTGTGCGAAGAGGTATGGTGCATAAAATGCAAGGGTCAGGGTCATGATAAGGACCATTGCCCGATGTTTGAAAATTACCTCGTGGGAGGAGGACTGATGCCATTAAGAGCGGAGGCACAAGCAGGACCTAACATGGCACCTACTTTGTGGTGCACGATTTGTCAAATAGGAGGAAATCATACTACAAACAACTGCCATTTGTTACAGAAGTACACGTAGAATTTGAAATAGTTGTTCTATAATTTTTGTAGATCGGTTGGACACGATGAGTGCACTTGTATAAGTTATGAGCCAATGATGGATAGAACTCCCACCTATAGAGTTCTGGCCGAAACGCGGCCCCTAGACCAGAACATAGGAGTGGCGGAAACAAAATTTTTAGGGGCGCGAACGAGGCCGAGTTGGAGGACCGCCTGGAAGAGGTTGAAAATAGATGATATGCTACAATTGCGGAGGGCTAGGACATTATGCCCATGATTGTATGAACCCAACGCATCCATCATGTTTGTATTATACCTTGTTTGATCATGAGATGGAAGATTGTCCTACGTTGATAGCTAGGATACACGACAAGGGAGTGTTACTGTCTCCCCTGACTCAGAACCTGTAGATGATGAGGTATGAGCCGCACGAGGAGGATCCAAATGTGAACATTATGCTCCAAAGTGGAATCGTGATGGGAGATGATAAAGGTAAACAACTCAAAGATAGTACTTGGGTTTGCAAGGCTCTGATGAAAGAAGCAGAGTTTGATTTGGAGTGCGCTAAGGAAACCTTCATGCAAGCTAAGAAGAGCTTCGCTAATGCCTCCACTTCAGGAAGAAAAGATAGGCTAGAGACGGAAATGGACCCATCTATGCTTATGACATTCTTGGAAACATGCATGAAGCTACTGCACGATAGTAAGGCTGTAAAGGGACTACAGGAACTCATTAACAGATGCACTGGGATCGCGCCAGGAGAACTGCGTGTAGTTTGGAATATTAGAAAGCATACGACGAGGACGGGAAGAGAAATGAGGTTAATTGTGTAGATTGGAGAATATGAGATGGACCAAGTAATTTTTGATTTAGGATCGAATGCGATTTTTTTTCGAAATTAGACATGGGAGCGCATGCAGAGGCCTACGCTGCAATGGTCTCCTATCCAGCTGTGAATGGCGAACCAGCAAAAGTTAAGACCTATGGGGAGATTGCAGGGAATCATTGTGGATATTGAGGGAGCGAGCATGCTAGCATACTTTGAAGTGATAAAGATTGTTGATGACAATAATCCCTATCCCACGCTCTTAGGAATTGATTGGGCCACTGACATGAACAGGGTGATTAATATGAAGAAGCACAAGATGATTTTTGAAAATAAGTCACTATGCGTAGTTATACCTTTGGACCCCACTGAAGGATCACGTTATACAAATCCGGTGCATGATTATGAAAGTGACAATGATTTGGATTGCATCTACAAAATAACTGCGTGAGAGAAAGACTAGGTAAATCCCACTGCGGATGGACGAATTTCATGGGAGCACGAGAGCTCTTGTACCTCAGATTAGAGTGAGAAGATAGAGAGATGGCAAAACCAGTTACACGAGGTAACAACGCTTAATTGTAACATGATGACAAGATCACTACGCTGTGTGTTGACTGAAGCAAGAGATCTGCCTATGTATGATGGACTAGGTGAGGTAGATTCTTTCTTGGACAGATTTGAAAGGGAGCTGCCGGAGAGGCAACGTTTCCAATCCTTGAACTGGGTACTACCCGCTACGCCCGCGAGGTGGTGGGGTACGCACAAAGGGAGCTTTGAAGACTGGTGTGAATGCAAGAGAATGATGTGCACACAGTTTGGGAAGCCTAGAGTGTGATTAGCTGATAAATCCAATGGACGGGATGGTTTGCGTGCGCATCTATCCAGGTGGGTATAGACATATGGTAAACAACCTGTGTGGATGCACATGAACTTCGCGTCGGGAGATATGTTCAATAAGCATGTGTTGGGGGGACAAATGCGTAAATGGTTCTTCAAGTTGGAACGACAAAGTATGGAGAGAACGAGCGTGCAGAAGGCTATCCATGTGGAAGCATTTAACTAAGTGTATAAAGCACTGAACAAGGTATGTAATGCGCAACGAAGTGATTGGGACTTGCGTGTACCAACATTTTTATGGGCTTATAGGACAACGTGCAAGAAACTGACGGGATAGACGCCTTCTAGGCTGGCCTGTGGAGCAGACGTTGTATTGCTGATGGAGTATATTATGCCTAGTATGAACATAGCAACGCCCACGAATATGACGGATCGTAGGGCCTTGGAAAAAGGCATCGCGCAGTTGGACGAAGAAGCATGATGGGGACCAAATGAAGAAATCTAGCCACGTAATATTAGACTCCAAGAACCAATGTATGAAAGAGTTCGGTTAAGGGAGAAAAGCACGATGGTGGAAGCAGAAGTTAAGAAGCTTGAGGAAGGAATAAAGAAGGATCTTCTTGATAAACAAACCACGGTGATAAAACAGGATGTGCACGATTACATTGAAAAATTTGGGGACTATCACCGAGTGTTGATCAGTTTGATGCCTTGGATTAGACCATATGTTAATAAGGGGATCACAGGTGGTGGCACGATGTAGTTGGTAAAATCAAATGGTGAGCCCTTACAAGTAGAAGTAAAGGATAGATGGTTGAAGCCATATACAGGTGGCGTGACCACCTGACTAACTGTGGGAAACATAGTCTTAGTGCTCCAGGTAGTTGAAAGGAGGTACGAGACTATAAACAGGTGCAGGGTAGCAATTCTGATACAACGGTTTCTGAACATCACGTGCAAGAGGTACAATAGGTAGTTACTCAGTGCGCTGCCAATCTTGCAGCAGTTTGGGCAGGGTTGGGAGGTCTTCGTGCGAAGATCTCCGCATTGATAGAGTGACTTGAGGGTGAGTCACGATGTTTATATTGGGGAACTTTTGGGTGCGGGATCCCCCAAGGGAAGTTTTGGGGCTTAAAGTAGAGGTTTTGACTAAATCCAATGTAAAGACTCCACATTTTGTGGGTGTGGAGTGTGAGCTTGTAAATGAGTCATAGGGTTGTTTGCCCTCATTTTTGTAATGTAATTTCGGATATAGAGATCTACCCATGTCCTGCAGACCATGGGATTGTATAAATTGAGCAAGGCTCTAAGTTGTAAAAGAAGAAGTAATAGAAGTGGAAGTAATAGATGGAGAATTGAGTCTTATCTAAGTGTAGAGTCAAGTCTTTGGGTTGTAATGTAGGATAAGGCTCTGCAGCTGAATGCGTAGAGGCCTAGTAGGCAGCTGAGTGCGCAGGGTAGGTTGAGTCTGTAATCGATTGAAGCATTAATAAAGAGAAGTTTTATACCATTCCTGTGTATTTATTTAGTGTTTTTTGCACTGAATGTATTGGGTATAAATTCCATTTCTGTTGTTTATATGCTGCGTGAACATATATGATTGTGTTGATTAAAGGAATATAAGATAAGGTATCTGTTTATGCGAAGTTAACTAATAGTTATAAGAAGATAAGTAAGATCTACGGTGTAAATTGGGAAATAGCCTAGATTGCTGCTTTAGTAGTGCGAAAGAAACTCAACCCCTGGTTAGGGCTGCATGAAGGTGATTATAATAGATCACAAAGGCCTCACATGTCAGGAAAGTGTGCGAAGTGACCTATGTGAAGGTATTCACAGTTGGACTAAACCAATCCCTCAAACATCTCAAGGGTGCGGAAACTTGGTTTTAGCATCCCCCCATACTGCTTCGAGTGAGACCTCAGTCTGCGCTTCACGGGATGTTGCTGAAAGGGCCAGTAGTACAAGGATTTGTTTGGCTAATTAACTCTAAACTTCGGCCAGGACCCCTCAATCCAACACTTATCCATCAGTTCTTGCAATTGCCTCCCAACTTCTGCATTTTCTTGAGGCGTTAACCTTTATGCTGCTCTGTTTGGCAAACTTTCTCTAGGCATTAGATCAATGTGATGACTAATACTCCTAATTGGTGGTAATGCATTTGGTAGCTCATCCACAATAATATCAGCAAAATTACTCAAAAAAGTTTTGATTTCTTCAGATAAATTATCTAATTTTGTGGAAGTCAAAATTACCTTACGTCTCCTTATGACAACAAAATGTAACTATTCATCCTTCTTGACTTCTTGCAGCAATTCTTTCCCACTTATCAGCATAACACTATTTCCAGGTGCTTCTTTCTTTGCTGCATTCTTCAATGGCAGCAATGTATGTTTATTCCCATCCTTCTCTATAGTATAAGTGTTTCTTCTCCCATCATGTATAACTTTCTGATCAAACTGCCAAGGTCTTTCTAGCAATACATGGCATACATTTGTTGACATTACATCACATAATACCACATCCTTATAAGTACCAATCTGGATTTCTACTTTGCTTTGTCTGTCACAATAAGCTGATGCCCTTTTTGCAGCCATGATACTTTGTAAGGAGTAAGGTGTATTGTTTTCACTAATCCTAATTTGTCCACCATTTCTGCAGAAACCAGGATATCAGTGCTTCCACTGTCAATTATCACTTTACAACATTTTCCTTTGGACTTGCATGTAGTTCTGAATAAAATCTTTCTCTGAGATGGTTCTCTTGTCTCTTTCTCTACTTTAAGTAATACCCTTTTCAATAACAAAGATTCTCCTACTTCGAGTGATTCTTCCTTATTTGCAATTTGAGTTTTTCCTTCCTTTGCCTCAGCCACATTCACCTTCCACTGATTTTTTGCTTTATTATGAGGACAATCCCATGACCCATGTCCCCATTCTCCACATGTATAACACCGAATTTCTCTTCCTCGGCCTCTTCCTTTGGGTGCAAATTTTCCTCTACTAAAGTCTCCTCTTGTGGTGGTCTACTACTTGAACCTCCTGCTTCACCCTGAGGTCGCTAAAATCTTGATCTGGTAGTTCTTCTACCTCTTGCTGAAATTTTCCCTCTATTCCTCTGATTTTTTTTCCTCAACATATTCTCCTTTGCTTCCAAAGCTGCTTGATAGGCATCTTCAATTGTCTTCAGACTCAACAAGCTGATTTCATCTTGTATGTCATATATCAAGCCATTGATGTATCTGGCTACCTTTTCTACATCATCCTCTGCATGTCTTGCTCTAATGCTCAGCTTATAGAGTTCTTTTGTATATTCTTTGACAATCATCCCCTTTTATCTCAAATTTTGTAACTGTCTGAAAATATTTAACTGATAATATTTTTGCATGAATTTACCTTTCAACCCACTCACCATTTTATCCCATTGTTTGATCTTGGGCTTCCTCTTTATTTCTATGGATGTTTGTAGTTCATCCCACCAGATAGCTGCATGACCCTTCAATATGGTAACTGCAAATTTCACCTTCTTTTTTTCATCAACCTCCTCATAGTTGAAATACTTGTCCAATGAAATGATCCAATCCATCAACTCTTCTACATTGAGATTCCCATCATACAAAGGTATTTCCACCTTTGGTCTTCCACTTACTTTGGCCAACATTTTAAGAACTTTGGTAGCTTCACTTTCGTCCTCTTCTTCTTCCTCAGAAGATTCCTCTGAACCACTGACATCTCCTTCATCAGGTGCTCTCCTTTGAACAGTTTCCATTGTCTCCATCCTTGTACGCATGTTTTGAATCTCTTCCTATAGAACTACATTCGCTATAGGTCTCCCTCGACCTATGCCAGCTCCTCTCCTAGGTGGCCTGTTTACTGTAGCAAACTTAATCCTTGAGCTCCGATACCAAATGATGTGGATGGTTATCAAAATTGATGTGGTAGTCTATAATTAGACTAATGGTTCAATTAAAAACCAATCAGCCGCGCGTTAAACATATTTTCTACGTGTATTCCTTCTCGAGGGTCCCTCTTGTTTGACCAATCACCGTTGGTCCTACTTTGACTTCTTACTCCCTGAGGGCTTCAATCTCCATGATTGATCTGGCTTCTTCAGATTCAACAAATATCACGTCGTATCTGCTTGCCAACTAGTCCGACTGATTTCCACCGTCGATCTGTCCTGTTCGATCCAACAATTATCGTGCAATCTCGCACGATGACTTGCATGATCGATTTCAGGTCGAGAGCACGTGAGATAAGTGGTTTCTCCGTGTTATGTGTCAACACCTTAGGTTAATCGTGAAATTTCGAAAAATACCATTTACCATTTATTTTGCACGCGATATACCACTTACTACTTTTCGAATACTACCCACGTGCTTAATACAAAACCTTTAAGAAATATACTTAATAAGGTTTAGCATCTAATCTTGGTATTAACCTTTAATGCTATTTGGTTGTAATTATCAATGAAACACATAAATGGAAAATAATACCTGATTAAGGTTGAGAATGTCGATACACAGATTAGAGAGAATTCTACAACAGGAATAATACGCAACACCACACTTAATCAATTATTCAATAAAATAGAAATTGCAGAGTCTTGGCCCTCTCGGCTCGATTACAAAAATTTGTTTGAACTCTGTTTCACTCACAAACCCTATCTCTCTCTCAATATTTTGCTTACTCACTCTCCTGTTCCACCTAAAAAATCTATAATTACATTTTTTTCCTTTCTTTTATGGATCAAATCCTATCCTAACAACATTGACAACTCAATCTCTATTTTTACCAGTTCAACTATTAAATCCCTATTCTCAAGCTTTGATACACACCTATATTAACACTTATCTCCTGTTCTAAAAATAATAAAATGATTTAATTATTACAATAATTGAAGTAAAAATCAATTCGAGAGATCCAACCCTCTCTCCTAAGAATTGATTTTGACCACTCAGGTCAATAAAATTCATCTATTGTTAGCCACAATGTGTGAACATACAATCACATTGCTGGCTAAGTTCGGATGCTCCTGCATGAGGATTTATGAATTAAAAAACCAGGAAGAAAAAGAAATGTAAAAAAGATTCAATTGCTAGGAAAGATTGCAGATATTATGATGGGGAAACCAATAGTTCAAAAATATTTAGATCTAGGTAGCTCTATTGTAAAAATTCATATCAATGGTACTAATATTCTAAACACTTTGATTTATTTAGGAGAAGCCATTAATATTATGAGTAAGCAAACTATGGATCAATTAAAGCTTCCTAATCTCCAATATATCCCAACTTTATTGCAATTAGTAGATAGATCTATTACCAAACCTGATGGTATATTAGAAGATGTATATGTATCTTTAGATTCATGGGAGAAACTTGTTGATTTAATGATTTTAACGCCCAAGAATAATTTAGGATACCATCTATTAATCCTTGGTAGATCTTGGCTAGCTACAAATGATCCATTTATAAGTTGTAGATTTGGTGATATGTACATTTCTAATGGCATTTATAGTAAGACATTTACATTGTATCCACCTTCAAAAACAATAATTGAAATAGAAAGTGAAGTTTGGATTGATGATGATAATGAAGACTTTGAAGATATTCAACCTGTATTTACTCTTTCAGAAATAAATGAGTAGGATTAATTAATAAATTTGATGAATAATAATTATCCTCCATATTGTGAAGAAGATCAAAGTTTTCAAGAGAAACTTAATATTGAATATTTATCATCTCGAGAATAAAATTTAGCTTTACATTCTATGGAAAAGTTCGGCAATTCTTTAATAATTTTTTTTCCAGGAAATACATTAAACATTAATAATAACTTGGAAGAATTTCAAAAGAAGCAATTGATAAAGATGCTACAAAAATGTTCCTCTGTATATGCATGGGAATATACTGACATGAAGGGAATTGATCCTAAGACATGTATGCATCAAATCTACATTCAAGAAAATGCTAAACCAGTTAGACAACATCAGAGAAAGTTGAATCCTAATCTGAGAGAAATTGTTAAGGAGGAACCACAAAAATCACTTAATGTGAATTTCATTTATCCGATATTAGATAGTCAATGGGTCTCACGTTTAGTGATTGTTCCTAAGAAGAATGGAAAATGGAGAGTGTGCATTGATTATAGAAAACTAAATAAGGTTACTTTAAAATATAATTTTCCACTACCTTTCATTGATTAGGTATTAGATACCTTCGCAGGGAAGAAACATTTTTCAATTCTTGATGGTTTCAGTGGATATAAGAAAATTCAATTGGCACCAAGAAATCAAGATAAAACAACCTTTACATGTCCATGGGGTATGTATGCTTACATGGTACTTCCTTTTGAGTTATGTAATGCACCTGCAACATTTCAAAGAGCAGTTTTAGGTATCTTTTTTGACTTGATTCATGTTTGTGTAGAATTTTACATGCATGATTTTACTATCTATGGAAATGCTTTTGAAGAAGCTCTTAGAAAATTAGAAATTTTTTTCATTAGATGGAAAGAAGCAAATCCTTCATTAAGTCACGAGAAGTGTTTTATGATATTTAATGAGGGAATTATTTTGGGTCATCATATTTTAGGTGATGGAATCAAGGTGGATGCATCTAAGTTAGAGGTAATTTATAAAATTTCAGTTCCTACTTGTCAAAGAGATGTTAGAAGTTTTCTTGTTTTTATAGGGTATTACAAAATATTCATAAAAAACCTCACAAAAATTACTCCTCCACTCTTTAAACTTCTTACAAAAGATTGTGATTTTGTTTGGAATTCTGATTGCTAGAAGGCATTTGAATCATTGAAGTAGAAAATTACTGAAGCACCAATATTAAGAGGGCCTAACTAGTCTCTTCCTTTTCACATTTCAACTAATGCTTCATATACAAATTTAGGAGCTATATTGGGATAGTAAGACTTAACTCCTTATGGTATTTATTACACAAGTAAAAATTTTACTCCTGCAGAGTTAAATTATACAGTAACATAAAAGCAAATTTTCGTTGTTATTCATGCCATTAATAAGTTTCGACATTATATTACTGGTTATGAAACTTTCATTCATACAAATAATTTTGCAATTAGTTATTTAATGAATATACCAATTACTAATGACAAGATTACTATATGGTTGTTATTATTACAGGAATTCAATATCACCATTCTAGATGGGCCAGGAAAGGAAAACAAAGTAGTTAATTTCCTTTCCAAGACGTAGAATGATAATATTGATACCCCTGTAAAGGATAATTTTCCTGATGAATATCTCTTTGCAGTGTCCACTAAAACTCCTTGATTAGCAAACATTGCTAACTATTTGGCTATAAGAAAATTTCCCCCAAAATTATCAGCAAAACAAAGACAAAGTTATAAAACCAATGCACCTTACTCATGGGTAGATTGAGGATTGTACCATATTGGACATGATATGATAATTCATAGATGTGTTTGAGAAGATGAAGTACCAAATATATTGAAATATTGCCATGATGAACCATGTGGAGGACATTTCACTCATAAAAGAACTACATACAAGGTACTTCTTTTGGGATATTACTGTCCTTCCCTTTTTAGAGATGACAATGAATATGTAAAAATATGTGATAATTTCCAAAGAATGGGAAAGCCCATTCCATTAGATGAGATGCCTTTGCAACCTCAGGTACTTGTATAGCCTTTTGAAAAATGGGCTCTATATTTTGTTGGTCCAATCAACCCTCCATCTAAATAGAAAAGGTGTATTTTTGTTGTTGTAAAGATTATGTTACAAAATGGGTAGAATCTAAGCCACTTCGTTTTTCTACTGAAAATGTTGTAGTTGCATTTCTTTTTGAGGATATTTTCACTCGTTTTGGTGTTCCAAGGGAAATTGTGACAAATAAAGGTGCTCAATTCACATCCAAATTGGTGCAGAAAATTATGGAGCAATATCAGATCAAACATCATAAATCCACTCCATATCATCCATAAGCCAATGGGCAAGTGGAATCTACCAAGAACTTACTTGAAGCAATTCTAATCAAGACTATATACTTGCATAAAAGAGATTGGAGAGAAAGGTTTTCGAAGGCACTTTGGGCATATCATACTACATGGAGAAACACTACTAGACATACTCCTTATGATATTGTCTATGGGAAGCAATTTTTGCTTCAAATTGAATTCCAGGTGGAAACTTTTAGAACAGTAGCAAGGTTGGGGCTTGATCTATTTGAAGCTCAAAAACAAATATTAACACAATTGAAAGAGCTAGATGAGATCCGACAAGGTGATATCCAAAGAACCCACATAGTATAACAATAGAGATTGAGATGACATGATAAATTCATCAAAGTTAAGAAATTAAAGTCAGGTGACTAGGCTCTTCTTTTTTATTCTAAAGTCAAGGGTTTTCAAGGAAATTTCAGTCACTGGCTTGGTCCCTATGAGATAGATATTGTCTTTAATAATGGAGCAGTTAGAATCAGGACTATTGATGAAGAAAATACCACATTCCTTGTTGATGGGCATAGGTTAAAGCTATATCATAAGCCTTTGACAAGAGAGGAATTTGTCAAATATTTGCAAAACAATTATGATTTCAAGTTGGTTGAAAAATGAGATTGTTCTCCTTATCCTCCAACTAGATTGTAATTTCTTTGCTTAAATTGAAAAAAAAAGAGAAAACAAAAATAATAATAAGTATAGACATGAAAATCAACATTGTTGGCATGTTTATACATAAAATATTCGTTGAAAACTAAGAATTATTGGCATCTTAGATTTTCACAACCCTGTCCCTTTTCCCATTTTCTTTATTTTTCCCTTCTTTTTTCTAATAAAATTATTTATGTCTAGTAAGTGTCTTTGAGACTTGGTTTTTCTCCAAGCATTCTCATAAGTCATCAAAATGAATAAGGATTAGCCACATCAACAATAATAAATTTTTTCAAGAAAAATTATGAAGTTCAACAAAGTCGCTATAAAATTTCCAATTTTTCGTAGCTCCATTCAAATTCCATAGCTAGTGACAAACTTGCAAAGATTATTCAACCAGTCAACATCCATAAGGCATCATGAACCTGGAAAATGAGCAAGTGGCTACATTAAAAGGTATGCACATATGATATTAAATTATTTTTCATTAAAGAATTTATAGATTCATGAGCTTACATAATAACTTTGATACACCTTTCCAATTATGACCGCATTATGACCTTGAATTGATAGATTCATGAGCTTACACAATAAATTTGATACACCTTTCCAATTATGACTGCATTATGACCTTGAATGACCTATAATCTGATTATCCATATCATAACCCACTACATAATAATGAAATCCTCCCACCACATTCAAATGATTCAAAAGATATTAATGGTTATGTTCTCACTTTGTAATTTCCGAAGGGTGTGAGAGAAACCCAGAGGTAACAATAAAACCACTTTGGAGGCTGGGATCTAGCCTTTCTAGCTTCAGAGAGGGATCTCTCTATATGATTTAGATTTGTTGATCTAAGATATTAGGCTAGTTATGAGTTATGAGCTTGGTTTTTCAAAGGTTTGGTTGAAGTTGTAAGTATTGTGCATTGGGCAATGGAGTCATAAGTCTTAGGGTGATCAAATACAAGAATTTTAGAACATATGTAATAGGGAAAGGTAGGCAGTCTTTTGGATATTTGGAGCATTTATGGAATGTGTTAGAAAATTACATATTACAGAGCAATGGAACACATAAAATGTTGTAGAAATATAAACATAGAAAATGCATAAAATAAGAGAGACACAGATATATGTGGTTCACCCAGTTTGGGCTACGTCCACGGAGAAACAACCAGTGCTTCCTTTTATATTATCCAACAAACTGAATAGATACAACAGACAATAGATCTACTGTAATTCCCTTTTCGCTCTCAATCTCCTCTCTCTTCCTCACTCAGAATACAGATCTACATAGATGCAATACAATTCCCTCATATATAGCGAGGGGTTGCCTTCTAGGGAAAAAAAATCTAAATTAAACATAACTTCTACTGTCAGATCTCTGCCTAATGAACGATCCACATTGACTATGAAATTACAACATCTTACAAGGCAATTTTACATCTATTCTTAGCTTCGAGGGCGTTGCCCCCGATTGGCGGGGGGGGGGGGGGGGGGGCTCCCAAAGGTCGCAGCTTTCCCCCCCCTCGACTCACCCTACAATGAATACTTTACAGGTAGTGTTGCTGCCCCATTACGAAGTGGGGTCCAATTCGGTGATACCTTTGAATACAAAAGATAATTAGGCTCCACACCCAACAATCGCCCACTTGGAGACTGATGATAGCAACTCCACTGCTGCCTCATTTGCTGGACAATGACTCCACTTTGGACCTAGCTGTTTCTCATATTCTTCATCATACTTGAAGACCAATTGAAACTGAGCAAATTCTCAATTTCTCCTTGGTTACAACTTTTGTTAACATATCTGTAGGATTCCAGCTAGTGTGTATCTTTTCTAGCTTCAACTATCCATCTTCCAACACTGATCGTATGAAATGGTACTTGAGCTGTATATGTTTAGTCTTGGAATGAAATGTAGAGTTCTTTGCAAGATGTATGGCACTCTGTGATCAGGGGCTCATGTCCCAAGTGTCGAAAAATGCTTAAAAATTAAAGTGCTCAGAATTGGTTCGAACCTAAACGACCAGATAGAGCTCGTCCTCCTGATTCCGGCGCCGCAAACGGTTCAAAAAATGGTTGCCGTATGTGAAAGTTATGGCAAAAACAAAATCGCCCAATGACCCTTAATTTTTGAGTTTTCAAAAAAAATTAAAAAAAGAATATTCCGAGAATATTTTGTAGAATATTCTTTAAAATATTCTTGGGAATATTCCAAGGAATATTCCATCTGAAGATCCAATCAAAAGTTGCCACGTGGCAGGCCCGGAGGCCGCCACATGGCCCAAGGTGACATCGGCTGACGTAAGCATATTTGGTCGTATGTTAAAATTTTGTTTGGGCCATTTGTGGTTTGAACCCACAACTTCCATCCTGCAAAGCACAAGCCTTACCGTTAGGCCACAGGAGGCAGATTTGAAATCTGAACAGAAAATGTTTTATTTAAATTTTAAATAGTGCATGGCGGAAATATTTTGGCGGCATAGAAAATTTTAGGGGCGAATGTTCGCCCTTTGGCGAAATTAAGGGGTTTTAAATTTTTAGTGGGCGAATATTTGGTATCATAGTACATTTTTACAAATCACCTCAAATAGCCCACCTTATTTTAAGGGAGAGGGTAAAAAAGGTAAATTTAGCCCTTGAAATTAGGAGTTACAACCCTCCATTCGCCCATTTTCAAGAATAGGTTTTATTTAAGTGAATCCATTCGCCCATTTTCAAGAATAGGTTTTATTAAGTGAATCCTATGGGCCAAATACCATATTTATAAAAGAGGTATGGTAAATTAATAAAAATATAAATAAATGAGAAGTATGGTAAATAAATAAAACATTTTTTAT